>NDGN011483799.1:0-56449 GCA_002564285.1 Tympanoctomys barrerae
TGTACTCAAAGTGTTTAGGGTAGATATATAGTTAAATTCTCTTAATGAATGGAAAAAAAAAGAAAAAAAAATAAAGTGAATTAGGACTAGCCAAGTACAGTCAGATGCTTTCTGCTGCCAACATAGAGTGAACCTAGCCCTTAGCACTGGAAACTGCCCTAACTCAGTGAAATGTCCAGAACAGGAGAAGGAAAGGGTGTGTTCCAGGTTTTCTCTCTGTGTTCAAGGCATGTTCTCTTGATGGCTATGCATGGCTGTCCACATTTCCCATCCTTGTGCACAGCTGTCCGTGTGTTCAGGACTGAATGTGGCAAGACAGGTAAATGGAAGGAGTAAGAGAGGCTGCCCGTTGCTCTTTCTGAGGGGAGGAGATATTTCCAGGTATCATCACCCTGACCCCCTAGGAGCTGAGCCTGTGGCCCACTTGGGGAGGAAGGGGAGTGGCAGCTCTGAGAAGCATCAGAATTCTGAGGAGCAGGAGACAAAGGTCCATGCTGTGTTCTGTGGTCATGATGTTCCTGTGCTAGTTTTTATTGAGCATCCATTTTGCAGAAAGTCTTTGTAGCTAGTACTATGTTTGATGGAGTCTAGCAAGGTTTTGTGTGTGCATGTATATGTGTATGTGTGTGGGGGGGGTGGTTTCTTTAAGTAGTGTGATTTGTGTTTAAAGATGGCAGAAGAGAAAGTCCAAAATATGCATCCTTTAGACTTCATAGTTAGAAGAGTAAGTAGGTGAAAACTGGAAGAAATAGACCAGCAGCAAATCCAGCAAAGAAGGTAGCTGCTGATGTGGGAAGATGTGCATTTTTAAGAACACAACAGGCTTGGCTGAGAGGATCCTGCCCTGCACAGTGCAGGGAACTCCTGGAAACATCCTTAACAGCTGTGTGCCCTGAGTGCTGCTTTCCTGGGCCAAGGGGCACCCACCCATAGGAGAGCATAGTGCTAGGTATCTGGACCAGGCAGAAAAGTGTGGCGGTGGCCATCATCCTGTCTTCACCTAAGATCCAGAAGGAGCAGAACGAAAACAGCAGAAGCCAGTCTCTGGGGAAACAGAGGTGGATGAAGATGCCCATTGTGAGCCAGAGGACAGGCTCCTGGTCTGTCTTGCTTTGGGAATAGGGGGCAAGGATGGCTACATTTGGAGGAAGAGGGGTGACTGCAAAGAGGAGGAAGAGCCCAAGCCAGGTGACTTTCCATGAGGCATCGAGAAATGAAGGGCCTGTGGAGCTGGAAGAGGGATGACAAGATCCTACCCTATCACAGGATAAGTGAACAAGAGGCAGGCTTTGGAGAGTGATATCATCAGAGTTACACAGGAACCTTCAGAATGAAGCCACCATAACACAGGCTCTTTAAAGCCCAAGTGACTGTGTAAAAATGAGATTGGACAGAAGGGGGGCCCAGTGTGGGACCCAGTGAGCAGCTTGTTATAGATCGTTCTTGCCTCTCTTTGAGGTGCTCCGAGTGTGGGACAAGACACCTGCTGGTTCAGGGTCTGGATCTGTCAGACAGCTCAAAGAGTTTTCGGGCAGCTCAGCAAAGCCAGGCAGAGGAGGTTTGAGTGCCATCTAGGCTTATGGCTGGCTTCAGGGGAATGGAGTTCTACTGACCTATGAGTGAGGGAGAATTGTAGCTCCTGTGACCTGCCTGGGAAAGAAGGGAGCATGAGAAAGACAGCAGGAAGAGGTCAATGGGAGAGTCCTCTGCTCAGGCTGGAGGACTCTGTGAAGACAGTGCTGCACTTCGGTGTCTTCAGAGCTCTGCACTGTAAGGGCTGCACAAAGTCTGGGCCCCAGCTGGGCTGGTTCCCTTTTTCCTTTGTTATATTCCAGGGGCCCCCTTCCCACATCTGTACAAGGAGTACAGCCCCCCAGCTGGAGCTCCTGATGTGGCTGGAGGGCTGGGCTTTGGTGGACCAGACAGAAGAAAGGGCTGCACAGCACACCCCTTTGCAGATAAGGCAGGACATGACATGTAAACAAGGCCTCTGAATACATGCAGCATGAGGCAGAGGCCTGGCATGTGTGGAAGAAGCATGCAGAGTCTATCCTGGAAGAGATTATTACTCTTCAAGAAGGGAAGAAAGGAGCCAGGGCGTACCTGCAATCCCAGCTACCTGCAAGCAAAAGCAGGAGGACTGTAAGTCAAGACCAGCCTGGGTAACTTAGTGACACCCTATCCCTGCTCCAAAATTCCTGGGTATGTGGAACAGCTTAATATGAAGTTGAATTTTATGAAGCATAAAATCAAAAGTGATGTAATGATGAAATATTAGAATGAAGTACAGTAATACAAATAATAGAATAAAGTACAAGGAGACAAAAAATACTAGTTTGCAGAGGAAGAAATTCATTAGAAGAAGTGAGAAACAGTGCTCATGGCCACACAGCTAGCTGATGGAGAGAAGCTGAACATGTTTCTAAAAGGAGAAAGAGAAGCAAACCAGTTAGGTCTGGTTTGGGGTATGGTTGAGGGGTATGGGAAGATGCAAAGAGCATTGCAGGAGCTGGGCCTCTCTGAGGTGGAGGTAGCGCAGGAGTCCAGGTTGCTCTTAGAAGACTGCCTGAGTGGTAGAGAGCCAGCTGTTCCACAGGCACTCGAGTGGAAATGTAAGCTTTAACAAATTAAAGGGATGAATGTTCATATGCTTCCTAGAATACCAGTGAGACTGCAGGTTTATTCATTGTTCAGAACAGGAGATTCCTCTTGAATCTCCTGGCAGCTCTCCTCCTCTGGCTAGCATGGTCGTTTTCTTGGTCCCAGCAGCTGGTTCTGCTCACCAGAAAACACTGCTGGCCATAGAGACACTCTAGGATCCTTCCTGCAGCCAGAACCTCAGCACTGGATAGGTTTGGGGGGAGGGGGGAAGTATCTCTTTTTTGTTCTTTCAGGCATTTATGGTTAATCATTTATCTTTTCTACATTAAAAAAAAATCTCAAGTAAGTCTGGGTAATAGGTCAGCACACAAAAAAGGCAAACAGATCCAGGAGCCTTCACTGTGATTGATCAGGAAACCAAACTTGCCCTCCTTGCAAACCAGCAAGGGTGGCTGAGAATCTGCCAGACAGACATGTAGAGAAGCCAGATCTTTGCTGGAATGGCCTTGTCATGAATTATGCATTTGCTCTCTCTTCCTTGGAAATCAGCTGGAGGAAGTAGTCAGTCCAGTTTGATCACAGGAGTTAGTTGCACGAAGGGCTTAAAAAGCCCTCATAAGACTTTGACAGTGACCCTGTGCAGCAGCTGCAGTGGGCCCCGCAGGGTACCATGCTGTGGGCAGAGCTGCCCTTGTGACACCGGTGCAGTCCTGCTGCAGGATGAAGCTGCAGGTAGGGGAAGGGCTCTGTGTGCATTGCCTGGGTGCCTGCTGATCTTGGGGATGGCGTGAAGCCCTAGAACTGCTCTGTGTGGACTTTTAAGTCACCTGACAGGACTCCCTGTTGAGGTACCCATGAGAGCCGTGATTAGCAGCTTACCTCATCCAAGGTCCAAGGGGTGTGTGTGTGTGTGTGTGTGTGTGTTTTAACAAAAACTGGTCCTTGAAATCATGGAAAGCATTCTTAAAACCAGTAGGTAAATATGTTAATTGTAGCATTTTTTAATGATATCATCTCACTTTTGGTCTAAAGGAATCTTTTTTATTGCTGTAATGTTGCCAGTTGAATTTTAACCACAGAAGTAGTGGTTTGGAAAACCCGAGAAAGACAGCATAGTTCACAGACTGTGTGTGGACAGCTGCAGTGCTCGCTGCTTTCTAGAGGAAGTATTGTTTGAGAAGTCTCTGGTTCTCTGTTAGAGCATTCATTCTGGGAAGACCTTTTAGCTTTTCATAGATGTAGAAATGTATAGATGATAGAACAAAGGGTCTTTGTTCTATTTGTTGGTCTTATTTGCTGTGTGTGTGTGTGTGTGTGTGTGTGTGTGTGTGCCCGCGCGCACGTGTACACGTGCCAGACATGTAATTACATTTGGCAAGGCTGGCATAATAGTTTTGTTATGTCCCTATGATTTTGTATGGATGCTGTCTCTGTTAACTTTCGAGATTGTGAGATGCCATGAGCGTGGGGACACAGAAATAGTATAGATGAGAAATAGAGCCTCAAGGAGTCTGAGCCAAAGTGGACACACTAGTTTTTCAGCAGATATCATGTTTGGTTTTAAAATCTTGGAACCATCCCCCGACCTTGCATGCTCTGAGCTCTTAGGCGAGTTCCTGGTCTCTTCCTCATTGTTTTTGCTCTTGAGTGCTAAAGGGGCGTGGTGTTGGTCTGCCTGTTGTGTCTGAGGGCTGGAACAGCACCTGGCCATTGTAGGTGTTCTATAGTGATCCCGGGTTGTGCTCACAACCTGAACAGCTTGAATACAAAGGATGCTTGTTCTAAGTGCCTGTTTTTGATATTTAAAATGAAACCATGGCAGTGAATGCAATGACCTTTTGTCTTTCAGCAAAACCTTATTTTAGTACTCAGAAAAGTGGAAAATATGTCCAGAAAAGATTGTGTTCTTACATTGCTGGGAAGATCAGGATTCTCATCAGACCATGTTGATTTGGAAAAGCATGGGTCCACATTAGAAGAAAAACAGCTTCTTTTACTCACAGGAACTGTAAGCTGAGGTGTGTGGTGCTAGTGGCCCTCAGCAAGTAGCCCACCCTGTGATAGCACAGGAGAGCCCCAGAGACCATCCCTGTAGCTCCCATCCCACACAACCCAACCCAGACAGGAGACCACAGTGAGCTGGCACCAGAGAGCAAGGTCCAAGCAAGGGGCTGCCACAGTCTTTTGTTAGGTTATCTCGGATGTTTCCTAGTTGCTGTGAGTTTATTATTGCTTTATTAAAACTTTAAAATGTAAGTCTGGGGCCAGAAAACATTGCACTACTATAAATCTGGGTCAGCTGCTTTA
Source organism: Tympanoctomys barrerae (assembly GCA_002564285.1). NCBI lineage: Eukaryota > Metazoa > Chordata > Mammalia > Rodentia > Octodontidae > Tympanoctomys > Tympanoctomys barrerae. The sequence continues at coordinate 4,909 of NDGN011483799.1, forward strand.
CATAAGACAAATAATTGATTTATTTTTGCTTATTTTAAATAAATAACTTTAGCCAATTTGTAGACAGACCTACAGCTTTATAAATTGTAGGTTCTTTGTGACTTGTTTATTTTACATTAAGTTCATTATTAAAGTTGTAACAATGGAATGCTTCCTAAATTTTATTTGAAGTTTTAACTTTTTTTTGTTGAGATAAGGTCTCTCCTTGTAGCCTAGGGCTGTCCTTGAATTGTCGGTTCCCCTGTTTCAATCTGAGTTGCTGGGATTACAGGCATGTGCCCCCATACCTGCCTTATTTTGAACTTCTTATAAAATGATTTTGTTTAAACCATGGCTGTTTTTTCTAATGGTAACTTGCCTTTTCCTTTAATTTTTGAGATACAGATTGTGTGGTGATTTTTCCCGAGTCCTCCTTGCTGCCTCTGTTTGTGCACAAGGGCAGCCGTAACAAAATCCCACAGACCACATGGCTATTGGAAGAGAAACTTATTTCCCCACATTTCTGAAGACAAGAATGTCCAGAGTGCAGGTGTGGTGTGACTGTTTCTGGCTTGCAGGTGACAGTCTTTTCTCCTTGCTGTAGGATCCTCTCCTAAGAGCACCAGGCCTATTAGAGTGGGGTCCCCAGCATAAGGAAGATTCAACCTGAGATCTCCTGAAGCTCTCTAAGGAAGTCACACGAGGGTTAGGCTTGAGCACCCGAAGTTTGAGGCACATTGTTTCTGCCTGTTGCAACAACCACAGTGATAGTTTTATGAACAAATTCATAGCAAAATAATAATAGAGAATGATTACTATATTATGTGTCACAATCTTAGATGTAGTTACTCACAATATAAGATGTAGACAAAAAAGATTCTCTTTCAGAGAAGAAACATACTAGCACAAGACTTCAGTGAACTAAGAAACTGGTAAAAATGAAACAAATTAGCATATATATCAAAATTTTTTGGAAACAACTGGATAGGTAATTTGGGTAATTATTTGAACTTCTTGTTTCCTGTTATTCATCTGTCTTCTATTTTGTTTTTGCTTATATGTATATTTTAAAGTTTCTCATAGAAGCCATGTGGTATTTAAGCTGTGTGTCTGTTGTATTTCACTTAACATTATTTCTCAAGATGTAGTCATTGGCCAACCACTATGGAAAGTGGGGATTTCTCAAAAAACTAAAAATAGAAATTCCATTTGACCCAGCTTTGCCCAAGGAATCTTTCCAGAAGTGAAGAAGACATTGTATCAGAAGAATGCATGCACTCTTGTGTTGGTAGCAGCATAATTTATAACAGCTAGAGCTTGGAAATAATGCATGTCCATCAGCAGATGAATGGGTAAAGCAGACATGTTATTTATACACACTGGAGTACTGTGCTGTCACAGACTTTTTTTTTTTTTTTATGGAACCAGGGTTTGAACTCAGGCCCTTGTGCTTGCCAGGGAAGTGCTTTATTCCACTGAGCCGTCTCCCTGGCCCCTACAGCCATTTTTTAAATGTAAAGTTTTTTCTTTTTTTCTTTTTTTTTTGTGGCCTGCTTAGCCCACCCTGGGGGCATAGGGCGTAGCATGTGGTACCCAGAATCAAACTGCAGTCCTTGCGCTTGCTGAAGCTTTCCTAAGCAGGCGCATTAAACTGCTAAGCTATCTCACCAGCCCAAATGTAAGATTTTTAATACTTTATTTTTTCAACATAGTAAAGTTGTAACTCATGTAAACCAAAGCTCTATGCTATGTAAAGCATCAGTAATCTGAGTAATTCTAGTTTCCAGCCTTTCCACGTTGGAATAATTTTAAAATTTGGGAAAAGATAGTCCTTCCTGCAGCTCTGTTTTCTCTCTGTCCTCTGAAGGTCAGTATTTAAGGACGAATTCAGCCTATCCTCCTCAGTCAGTGGTAACAGGTAGGCTTCATTTGCTGTGCCAGGAGAAAGTAGTTTGAATCCTGACAGCTGTATTTGAGTTCTGGCGCCACTGATTACTCTGCATGTCCTGGTAGCTACTGAGCTGGGAGCTCAGGACGTTGTACTTTTTGCAATCTGAGCCTCTCCATTTCACAGGTGAAGGTTGTATTCTTGCAGGGCTGTGGCTGGCTGGCACCTTAGCATCCATGTCAAAAGATGTCAAAAGACAGTTTTCATCACTAGCACACAGCAGTCTCAATGTAAGTATTCAGGGAAATGCAAATGAAAAATCACTAAGACATACCAATTCATTCCCACTGAGGTGGCTGTAATTAACAAGTGTTGATGAGGATTTGGAAAAATTTGGACCCTCTTATGTTGCTGCTGCCAATGTAAACTACTATAACTGCCATGGGAAAGGCTTTGACAGTTTCTCCGCAGTTGAACAGAACTTCCTATCACATGACCCAGAAATCCCATTCCTGTGTTCATAGCCTGAGCTCTAACAGATGTTCAAGTAAAAACATGTATCTTGATGTGCACAGCAACACTCTTTACCGTAGCCAAATGGCAGGCAGCACCCAAGTTCCTTTCAATGGTTGAATGGATAAACAGCATGTGGTACTTTTATACAGTAGAATATCAGCCAGAAAGAGGAACAAAGCATTGATGAATGCTACATTTATGAACCTTGACTATATTAGGCCAAATGAAGGAGTGAATCACAAAAGACCACATATCACATGGCTCCATTTGTATAAGATATCTGGGACAGACAAATCCATGGAGTACATTAGTGATGGCCAGGGCTGGGAAAGCAGAGGCAGAGAGACTGCTAATATAAGGACTTGGGGTCTTATGTTAGGATGTTGAAACTCCGTAGAACTCCATAGATAGTGTTGATGGTTACATAATGCTGTGTACTAAATACCACTGGATTGAACATTTTAAAATTTGTTATGAATGTGTGCCATAAAAAAAATCAAAACAACAAAGATGAGGTCACAAATAGAGAAAAGTTAAGGTGTTTTGGTTTTTTTTTTTTTTTTTTTGTATTTTAGGGAGGAGTCTACAGGGTGTTCAGGGTTTCACTACTAGATCAGACTCCTAACAATCCATCTGTTTACAGCCTCAAGAGCTGGGATTAAAGGCGCGTGCCACCATGCCCAGGCTCAATTGCTGTCTCAGTGCATCCCAGGGGTGGGGCCAGCACAGCAGGTCCGAGAATCAAACCCCTGGCCTCTGTGCCTGCTTGTAGGCACTTTAATCTGCTGAGCTATTTGGCTGGCCCTAAGGTTTTTTTTGAACATGAAAGATCATGACTGCAATGAGCACATATTAAAGAATTAACTTTACTCGTGCGATACGATTGAACCAGGCAGTGTTGTGTGTGAGTTCAAAGGAGAAACTGAAAATAGCTCTAGTTTCTGTGGAGTAAAAAAGTGGAGATGAATTACAGATGGGGGCATAACTGGCTTTGGATATGGGCATAAAGTCATCATATCACTTTCAGACAGGGCATCATTTACCTGTCAGGTACCTGTGATTTGCCAAGACTTGCACCTAATTTTCTGTTGAAATTTTTTCCTATAGGATCTTCTATTTTGATACAAATTAATGCTATGTAAAATTTATTCTTAATAAAAAAAAAACATCAGATTTGGCCTGTCTGTTTACAAGGCTTTCCTAAGTTTGCATGTGGTCCAAAGGTGAGAAAGCCAAGGACTTGTTACTGGATTCACCTGTAATACCAAAACAGATTCCTTGTTTTTTGAGTCTCCTAAATACACTGAACTTCCTAGGAAGTGGCTTTCCATACTCACTTGTAAGATGGAAACTCTGTGCCCCCGCCTTCCCACAGAAGCTTGACATGCATAGCCTGTAAAGTCAGCCTCAGTGCTTGCCAAATGTCTCCTGTATCAGATCAGATGAGCATCATTTGCATACATGAGTTTCGTTGGAAAAAACCCATTTTCAGTTATGAACTAGTGAAGGCATATTGAGGCTATTGAACTTATGCACGTAACTGTATTGCCATGAAAGCAAGAATATTCAATAAGTTTCTGGATTCTGGAAGGCTCAAATAGGATAAGATACTGTTTATAAGTGTTATATTTCAGTTTATCAAAGTGGAGTTTACTGAATCCTTAGGAGTTATCGATAGCTGTTACAGTTTGTGTCTCGATGTCCTACTGAAGCCTTATGCAGTCATAGTGGTTTTCTGGGAGGTGGCTGAACCTGGAGCATGTGATTAATTCATACTGTGCAATGCTTGAATTAAGGGTGGATGATTGTTGGATCAGTCCACTGATTGGCCTGGCACCACTTTAATCCCAGCAGACTGAATATGATGTAAGGGACAGAAGGGGGCTTGTCTCCTTGGTTGTTGCTTTTTCTGTCTTCTGCTGCTACGAAATATTGGCCCTTCCATGTGTCACCCTGCGTTGGAGCCAGCTGATGATGGACTGAAACCTCGACAAACTGAGCTAAATGAACTTTTTTCTTCTTTAACTTTGAGTGTTGGGTATTTTGGTTCAGCAACAAGAGAAAAAGTAACTGAGACAAGAGCATTAAGAGGGAAGAACAGGGCTCCCTTGTATGTCTAGAAAATAGTAGAATACTGAAACAGTACTGACAGTATTCCAGATAAAAACAGCAGTCATCCCTCCTGAGTTAATTCAACCATATATGATATTTATACACCTCTGCGTCTGGAGTGAGCATTCTTACCTACTCTTGTTGGTAAGAGGCTAGGAAGCCTGCCTCAGTGTGCTAGTGGCTTCAGAGTTGCTGGAGCAGTGTCACCTGAGCATACATGTTTCTGGCCTAGTCCTTTCCCTGCGGCCGTGACACGCTTCTGTGGCCTGTAGCTGAGCAAGGGACTCAGGATGTCTAAAGCAGACAGAATATCTATAGATGAAAAAAGATAGTTCAGTAGTTATATATGGCAACAGTTCACTTATTACTGATAATTTTCAAAAATGAAAAATTTGATGAGCGTTTATTTCAAGAAGAATAAAACCATCAGGGAAGCAGAAAAGAGTCAATCCAAAAATTGTAGATGGAATAATCACAAACATCATAATGAACACTATATTAAAAATAACCAGATTTATAAAAGCAAGAGAAACTTTACAGGGAAAAGTAGATATAGCTAGATGTAAAGTGCTGTGAAATTCGGTGTTAGCTTTTTGTGGCTGTGACTGGATGCCTGAGAACAAGTTCTGGAGTTAGCAGCACAACAGAATGGATATACTAAACAATACTGAACTGTACACCTGAATGTGGTTGAGGTGGCTAATTGTACATTCTTTATTCCTGTGCTGACATCCCCAGCGTGTTACGTATGTTAGGAAGGAAGCATTCAGCCTGCACCACCAGCTCCACCTGTTGTTTTCTTTGTAAGTATGTGTTAGCTGTTCAGATTGCCATAACAAAGGACTGCAGTTTGGTGGCTTACACAGCAGAAACTCCATTTCTCGTGGTTTTAAAGACGAGTTTAAAGTCGTAGTTCCAGAAAATGTAGTTTCTGATGAACCATCTCTTCCCAGCTTGCACAATGACTGCTTTTTTCTGTGCCCTTTCTTACTAACAAGGGCATTTAAAGCTGTAAACATTTTGTGTCATATTTATTCATCTGAAATAAGTTTCCCTCTGACTTGGCTCGGCCCTCACCCATGGGCTGCGGGTCCCCGCTGCAGCCTGCCTGCTTGGAGAACCGCACCTAGCCGGAAGCCGCCTGAGGGACTGGACGGCCGCGCCATTGGGCTTTGGATGTCAGCATGGCCACCACAAACCTGGAGAACCAGCTGCACAGTGCACAGAACAACCTCCTGTTCCTGCAGCGGGAGCAGCCCAGCATGCTGCATGCTGAGATCAGGCGGCTATAGCAGCACTACACAGATTTAACATACAAGCTGACACTCAAGAGTTCTGAACAGCCAGGTGACGCCTCTTTCAGGAGCCCTGAGCTGAAGAGGCACTGTGAGGAGCTGGAGGCCCAGCTGTGAGCGATGGAGGATGAGAATGGTGAGCCTGCTGTGCAAGCTGGAGCAGAAGAATGTTGTGATCACCATGCTGGAGAACACCTTCTGTGAGCATGAGAAATGGTACCTGGAGGAGCTGAAGGTGAAGAGCCACAAGCAGAGCCTGCTGCACCGGCACCGTGGCCTACCTCACCCTGCAGCTGCATGCTGCCAAGAAGAAGCTGCTCAGCTGCTGCAGCACCTCAGACACCAGCCCGCCTGGCAGTCCCTCACTGGCCAGCTACAAGCTGGCGCCCTCCCCGCCCTTCCCGGGACAAGCTACCTGAGACACCATGCTGCCACATGAAGAAGAGCCTCTCAGCCCCACTGCATCCCAAGTTCGAGGAGGTCTACAGGTTTGGGGCCGAGAGCTGCAAGCTGCTGCTGTGAGCGCCAGTGGACACCATGGCTGACTCCACCCCGTTCCTGCTGGCCTGTGAGGCAGCCGAGGTCCAGCTCATCAAGGAGCAGCCACTTGTCATCCTGCCCATCGCCTTGGACCATGGCGCCGGCGTGCAGCACAGCACAGCCACAAGAAGCTACACAAGGCACATGTCCATGTGGCCCATCACATCTGCCATGCCAGCCTGCCACAGGCACAGCCCAAGGTGGAGACACTGGTGGTGGACCAGGTGAATGGGGGCAAGGTGGCACAGAAGCACTTGGAAGGACAGAATTGTGTGATGCCACCAAGCATGCTTAGCTGTCCATGCACTGTGACCCAGGCAGGAACCTCGCCCACACCTCATTCCTATGCATGCCAAACTGTTTTCAGACCTTTCCACCGACACCCCTGTTCCGCTCATCCCTCTGACACCAAAACGCAATCACATCCCTGCTGCAAAACACGTATTTATGACACTGAGGACAAACACTCATGCTGTGATCGCTTGCTTGCTTCCCACCTGTGCGAACTCAGTGCGTGCTCAGCCAGAGTGCACCGCCATGTAGGTTCCTGACATGCATGTTGCCTCAACCTCCTCCCCACTCCAGGGCAGCCTGCTTGAAGCACTTCACTTCTCCCCACAGACCCCTCCAGAGGGGACCATCACCAAGCATGTATCATGGGAACTAAGTAAGATGGTGTTGTTCCTCACAGCACCACAGCTTGAATATGTCTTCATAGTTTTTTGTTAGTTTCGTCCAAAATGTTCAAGATCTCAACGAACTTTATTTCCTAAACCTGAAAAAAAGAAAAAAATAAGTTTCCTAGTTTTTCTGTTAAGTTCTTCTGAATGTGACTGTTACTGTAGAGCTGGCTAATTTCTGCAAGTTGTACATGTGTTAACTTATGTTAACATAATCTTAACTAAAATTTAACTGTTCTCAGAAATCAGTCCTTTTAAGTCTGTTGAGGTTTGTTTTTTGCCTTTCATTGGGTCTGTCCATATGCACTTAAAAGGGCAACCTGTTGTGGTCTGTGTGGGTCCCCTGTATACATCTGCAAGGTCAGGGTGGGCTGTGCCCTGCCTGTGTCCCTAGCTGGCCCAGCTGCAGTTGGATCACTTATGTTGAGCTGCTACATGGTGCTGCCCACGTCTCCTGGTGGTTCCTCTGCCTGTTCTGTCTGCTGTCGTCATGGGTTTCTGGTTTCTGTTGTCTTAGTGTCGTGGATGTTCTCATTTGCCGTGTGCCTGGGCGCTCTCATAGCAGGTGCACACCTACTTACACTTGTTATGGCTCTGTTTTAGATTGACTAGGTAGTGAAACATTCCCTCAAATTTTACTAAACTTTTATAGTGTTTATTTTGGTGTGACATTACAGTCTTTCACATTTGTTATTTACTTTTGCTTTATTTTTTATAATTTTGAATCTAATGTGTGTCTCCTATACTTAGCAATATATTTTGTATTTTTATCCACTCTAACAACTCTTCTTTTGAATATGTTTAATGCTGTTGATGTATTTGTCATTTAACTTTTTTTAAAAAAATTTATTTTTAGTACCTATTCGTTGTGCATACTGATCACATTCCTTGTGGAAAACTGGCACATATACATCGTAATTCTCCCCTCCTTCCCTGTCCTCAATCTCTTGATTCCCTTCTCCTTTCAGAAAGCTCTATCTCTCCCTATTTCCTATTATCTCTTACTCTATTTATTTTGTGTTTCTTATGTAAGACAAACCATGTAAGACTTAAGCTGTTGTATCTGGTTTATTTCACGAACATTCTAGTCTCCAGGTGAATTTCAGATGCACCTGCAAGTGACTTGGCTATACCCTTTATGCCAGAGTAGTAGTATGCTGTTATGCCTAAGCTCCACATTCTTCTTATCCCTCACCTGCTGATGGACATATAGGCTGCTTCCAAGATTTAGCGATTGTGAATTGTGATGCTATAAACATGGGTGTGCATGCATCTCTGTACTATAATGTATTTGACTCTTTCAGAAAGATACTTAGAAGGGAATACTGGATTGAATGGAATTTCTGGTTTTAGCTTTTTGAGAAGGCTCCATACTGATTTTCATACTGGTTGTACCAGTTTATGTTCACACCGGCAATGTAGAAAGGTTCCTTTTCCCACTACCTGTCAGCATTTATTATTATCTGATATCTTGGTGATAGTCATTCTTTCTAGAATAAGGTAGAATCTCATATTATTTTAATTTACATTTCTCTAATGTTCAGAGATGTTGAACATTTTTTGTGTATATTTATTGGCCATTTATATTTGTTCTTAGAAGTTTTTGTTCATTTTAGTTGTCCATTTTTTATTGGTTCTTTTATTTTGGGGAATCTAATTTTGACAAATTCTTTATATATTCTAGATGTTAGTCTTCTGTCTAAGGAGTGAGTGGCAGGTTTTTTTGTCTGTTTTGTAGGTCTCTTCAATCTGTTCGTTGCTTTGTTTTCTTTACAGAAGCTTCTCAATTTGACATGATCCCATGTGTTGATTCTTCATGTTATGTTTTGGACAGTTGAGGTTGTATTCAGAAAGTCCTTGCTTATATCTTCAAGTGTTTGTCTACTTTATCTTTCATGACATTGTTTATGTTAACATTGAGATCTTTGACCCATTTTGATTTAGTTTAGTACATGGTTTTAACTTTTATGTTGGGCCAGTGTCTCACTAAATTGTCTTGTCTCCTGCTCAGCCTCCCAGAGGCTAGAATTACAGGCATGTACTACTATGCATAGTTTAACTTTTTTTCTTTCTTTTTTTTTTTTTTGCCTTACCTTGTTTTTGTTCCTATTCTCTTTGTTGTCTTCTTTTGCATTGAATGAATACTTTGTATTGCAACATTTTAATTCTTATCTTTTTTTTTTTTTTGCTTTTCTTTTAATTTTAGTTATATTCTTAATGGCTGCATAAGGGTTTATAACATAATTTTTTTCTCTTACTAAACTACCTCAGATTTATACTGTTTAATTCCAGAAATCTGAGTCCTTCCTGTGTTCTATGTCTTTCCTTTCTTAGCTAGTATTACACACATTACATCTGTGTGTGTTCCATACTTAACAGTATATTGTAGTATTTATTTTATGTGATTTTTGTCTTGGAGCGAAAAGGGAGAACATGTGTATTTTTATAGTTTAATTATTTCTCATTCTTCTCCTTTATTTTTGTGAATTTGGTGTTCCATGTGGTGTGACTTCCTTTTACCAACAAGGCTGTGTACTGGCTCATTTCTCTCCTTACTATCAAGTATATTTTTATGTGTTATTGATTCAGCAACATAATTGCATACATATTTTATACAGTTCCTTTGTGAATCATTGAAGGGAATAAATGAGGCCAGTATGCATTTATATTGCCTTTTATAGCTACATAACTACTTTTACTGGCATTGACTGCTGTTTAGTGTGCATTCTGATTAGTAGTTGGCATTATTTGCTTTCAGTCCCAAGAACCTCCTTTAGTATTCTTTTTTTTAAAAGTGTATTTAGTATAGGGTCTCACTGAGCAGCTCGGACTCATAGTGACCCTCCTGTTTTCAGCCGCCTCAACACTGGGATTGCAGGCATGCAATACCAGGCCCAGTCTTGGTGGCTGGCACAGCATGCCCAGGGGTGGTGCTGTTGCAGCATGTGGTGACAGGAATGGAGCTCCAGTCTCTGTGCTTGCCTAAGAAGGCGCTTAGTCTGCTGAGCTATCTTGCCAGCCCTTTCTTCAGTATTCTTTTACTGGCATTCTTTTACTGGTTTGCTGTTACTTGTGCATTCTGATTACTAATTAGCATTATTTGCTTTCAGCCCCAAGAACCTCCTTGAGTATTCTTTTAAAGGTATATTTTCTTATTTTCCTTTTGTTTTTCTAAGTGTAAACTTTGTGATTTTTTAAAAAATGTATTTAGTACAGGGTCTACATGGTCTGACTATGGAGATAAGGCTCATAGTGATTCTTCTATTTATAGCCTTCCAAGTACTGGGATTACAGGTGCACACCACCACGCCCAGTCTCAGTCGCTCTTTGCGTGTCCTGGGGGTGGGACTGGCACAGCATGCTTGAGATCAAACCCCAGCCACTGTGCTCTGCCTAAGCAGCTGCTGTAGTCTGCTGAGCTATCTTGCCAGCCTTAACTTTGACTTTGAATCTAGTATGTGATAGGTATAAAATTCTTGGTTCATGTTTTTTTCTTTCAGGTTCTTTATGACCTTCCATTGCCTTTGGCCTTCATACTTTCTGATGAAAAGTCAGGTGTTAATCTGTAGGGAGGGACTTCCTTTACATGAAGAATCATTTCTTTTTTGTTCTGATCTTCTGCTTGTTTTTCAGCATGCTAGTTTGATGTGTACAGATGTGGATCCCTTTTAGTACTTCTCCCTTTCTTTTCTCCTTTCCTTTTGGTGGTTGTCTTTCTTCCTCTTGCAGTTCTGCAATCTAGTGGCAAGACTGAGTGCTGTTTGTACAGCAGAGGAAACTTATTCTTAGCCAAAAAGTATGAGACATGAGAGCTAAAACTTGGTGATCAACCTGTTGGGTCTGGTAGGTTGTAGACATATGATAAAAGACATGGAGAGGAGGGGTAGATTAAGAAAGAATAAGATATTCATGGCTTTTGCAAGAATTTGGGTATCAGCTGTTTCTGCTCCTTTTATAGTTCTTTCCGGTCATTGTCAGTGGCAGTTGTTAACTGTCATGGCATTGACAAGTGTGTTATAAGCATGCAGGTGGATTAGAATAAAGGTAGAAATCAACCTTTTCACACTCTGGTGGCAACTTTAAAGATAACTAGTTTTGTGCCTCCCTGAAAAAGAACTTCTTGCCTGCAGGTATCCTCTCTCCAGAGAATAGCAAGATTAAAGGAGAGGTAGAAATTGAGCTAGGTCAAGCAGGCGGTACAGGATAAGGATAAAGTAAGCATACTTTTATTACTGTACATGTTGGGACCCTTCTTCCTGTCCCGTGTTTCTCCAAGGCTCTGCTCCTCTCCCTTCTTTTTGCTCTTTGTTCTTCACATTACATACTCTCCATTGATAACATCTGTAGACATGCTGATTTTTGTTCTGTACTAGCTCAAATCTGTGAGTGCCCACAGAAAAATTTTAATTATGGTTCTTAGTTTTCAACTGAGTAATGACCAATTTGAAGCCTTTGTGTCTATTATCTAGGTCCCTGTAAGGGCAATTTCTCTGTTATCTTCTGGTTTTTTATCCAATATTTAGGTCACATTTTGCTGTCTGTACATGTGTTGCAATTTTCTGTGGCTGTTATTCTAAACTAAATATTGTGTGTTAGTCACCATAAAGGAAAAAGTAAACATTTTAGGTAATAGTTTCTGGCAACTCTGATTTCCTCCCATCCATGTCCTGAGGATTGTGGTTTATTGACTTTTTTGGGGTGTGGTCACAGTGTTGCAGACAGCTGAGTTAGATAGAAATATTATACGCAGTCAGACAGGGTCAGGCCCTCAAAGGAGATGACAAAGACCAGATACCTTATAACTGTGGGAGGGACGGATGCTCCTGCTGTGAGCCAGACCTAAAGACCAAATAAATGCTAACCTCCCTAAAGGTTGGCATCCAGGATTGCTTATTAGGAAGAATCACTGTCTGAAGGCCACCAGATAAGGTCCTGTTTTACATTCATGCCTGCTTGCTATGTGACTTGCTACCCCATTTGGTCCTGGGCCTAATCAATTTTACCTGAGCAATGGTGCATGTAATCCCATTGGTTGACCATAGTTTTGTCCTACCCCACATCCACCTAAGTGAGTTCCTATTCTCTCCACTTTAGCCCGCATGGTTTTACTCTATAAAACTCCCTGGAAGAAACAGCTTCCCAGGGAACAACCCACTCAGGGTCCCCCTCTTGTCCTTCTTTTGGACAGGAACTTTCTTTCCCTCAATAAATATATTCTGCTCGTAACCTCCGTTTGTCCCTATAATTCATTTTTCGGTTTTAGAGAACACGAACTCATCCAGGTCAGGTCGGGAGATCATTTTTCCCTATGTCGTTTGGAGTTTCCCTGTATCAACAGGGTGCCATCTCATGGTTGGCTTCCCCGAGAAACAGGACAACCTTGGACATGAACATGTTCCACTTGAGATGACTATGATTGATTGATTTTAACAGTGCAAATTTTTACTCTTTCCTTGGTCTCTCTATTAAACTTTCTTTTTCTGTTGGTTTTATTGCTCAGTTGTCCAAGCAGCCCACCAGGATTATAACTCAGTCCCCTCAAAATGTAGAGGAACAAAATTTAATCAAAGGAAGACCTTTTATTTGTAAAGGGCAAAAAGAAGGAGGAAAAAGGAAAGGATAGCTGTCCTTATAAGAAGAAATTAGGGTAGAAGGTTCCAGAAAGATGAACAATCCAAGGGCCCTTTGTTCTCAGCTGGTTTTATAGGAGAGTGTGGAAGTATGTCCCTACTCTTTTTGTGATGAACCTGAGGGCTGCTGGTCCTAGGGAATGTTGGGAAGCTCCATGATACATACACTAGTCATGGTGTAGCCACACATCCTGGGTTCTGCCCTGTGCAAAGCTGTGTGCTTGCTGAGGTGTGTGCTGTAGTCTCCAGCTGGAAAGGGGACCCCTGGTTGATGCTCTTCAGTGGCTACTTTGCCAGTGAAGTATCATTAGCCTTGAACTTCAACATTCTCTCTTCAAAATAGTGTCAGTTCCCTTGAAAGGATGTAGAAGCTTGCTCCTCTCAGCCTGTCCTTCCACCTGTGCAGAGCCTGTGCCTGGGAGTCAGCTGCAGTATGCAGAGGACAGGTAGCTGTCATATGGTGGACAGAAGATGGTGGGACCCCTGCCCTCTGTTTAGTCAGCTGGTAGGGTGAGGACATGGCCTCATTATTTGCAGTTGTTGGGTGCCTGACATAGGGTTGCTGCCTTGCCTCTTAGGCATCGGCTGAGGAGGAGCACCCAGGTTCTGGTTCCTGTAGTTCAAACTGGGGGTTGGGAATATGATAGATACTGCCCAGCTCAGAAAGAGCCAACATGCAGTCCCTTCTTCTTGACTATTATCTTCCATGGTGGAGCCTCCTGCAGACTGAGAGCAGCTCAGGGGTGCTGATTCTTCCTATTCTTCCCAGAGTTTAACAGTTTTTCTTTCATTGCTGACTTGTATGCTGTTACTTTTTTGTTACTGCATAGACAAAATACTCAACCCCTAAAGTTAAAGGAGGAAAGGTTTATATAGCTCATATTTTGTAGCAGTTTCAAGGTTTTTTAAAATTTGTTTTGTTTTCTGTTTTTTAATATATTTGTTTGTTGCAGGGTCTCACAACACAGCTTAGACTTGTGATCCTTCCACTTTCAGCCTACCCAATGTTGAGATTATAGACATGTGCCACCAGGCCAGCACTCTGACATGGCTGCCCCGGGGGTGGGGCTGGCACAGCATGTGGTGCTGGGGATTGAACCACAGTCTCTGCGCTTGCCTAAGCAGGTGCTTTAGTCTGCTGAATTATCTCACCAGCCCCAGATGTTGCTACTTTTTTTTTTTTTGCGGTACCAGGAATTAAACTTGGAACCTTCTGCTTGTAAGGCAGGTGCTTATGCTGTTGAGCAGTCTTCCTGGCTCCTTGATTATGGATTATGAATCCATAATCAGCTGCTTCTAAGGAAGGGTGGCACAGGGCAAAGAGGCAGCCATTTCTGGCTGTGGAATATGGTAAAGGCAATGAAGGGGGAGAACACAGAATATTTTCTGCCTCTTCCATTGTATGTACGTTACCTAACCTAGGGCAAGTATAGCATTTATACACTTAATCCTAGCCAAACCAATCAGTGGAGGGATTTATTAATCACATACCCTTAATCTCAGCACTATACAATCTAGATTCAGCCACCTGCCTCTTAAAAAGCCCCATTGCCACATGAGGCTTTCAGGGGACATCTAGACACAAAGTGTAACAGGCACTTTCTTACTTTTTGTTTGGTGGTTTGCACTGACTCCTCTCTTTGCTGTCTCATCTTCTCTCAGTCCTCATACTCTGTGTTTATCTTTCCTGCTTTTTCTCTGCTGTCTTGTGGGATGTGCTGCACTAAATTTTTAGCATTCCTTTTTGTTTCATTTTATGCTGTGTTTTCATGGACTTGTTTAATGCTTACTTGTCTGTAGAGGTTTGGGTGGTTTCTTACCGTCTTACATCTGTCTCTAATGTGTTAAATCTTTGCAGGACAGTTTTGACATGCTAATGTTCTTCAAAGTTCATATTCCCATGTGTGTCATTTCAGTTCACTGTTTTCCTTACTATGGATTTGTTTTACTATTTTGTAGGTCTGGTAAGAAGCAGTTCCACTGCATAGGAGAACAGGAAGTGCTTCAAAGCAAAGTCCTTGATGATTGAGCAAACAGATGGACTAACTACTTCCTGAAAAATAGAATACAGTTTTTACTTGAAAGAATGACTGACAGCCAAACTATACTTGTTCTGACATAGACAGGCTTTCTCAGGAAGAGGAAATAAGAATTTTTGTTGCCAATGATAAAATTCAGTGTTTCTGTATTACTTTTCCATTGATGGAGCTATGTACCTTCCAAATACAACTTAAAAGAAAAAAGATGGTTTTGTCTCCTGATTTCCAAGGGTTCAGTCTGTGATAAGCTGGCTTGAGGCAGATACATGGTAGAGAAGAGAGAAGCCTGGCAGAGAGAAACCTACCTCATGGCAATTGGAAGAAAGATAGACACAGACAGGGCAAGGGGCCGGTCAGAAACACACTTTCTAGGTCATGCTGGGTGACACGCCTCCTCTGACCACACCCCACCTCCCGGTAGCACTTTCAGCCATGAACTGATCGATGAACACAGGAGCCTGTAGGAGACATTTTGGATCAAACCGTAACACTAGTAAATCCTTGACGAGGGAATTAATGGCAACCACTTCTGCCTCTGCTTACATAAGTAAACATGGAGAAAGCTTTTAATTTGTAGACTTTCATGTGTCTTCTACCTAAAGGAATCATTTCAGCTCCTGAGTTGTGAGTGGGTACTCACAAAAGCAGCAGGCCAGCAGAGAGCTCAGGCAGATGGGAGAATACAGCTGTTTTCTTCTAAGTGGTAAGAGTATTTAACACCTTATCACAAAAATATGAAACAAAACAAAGCCATAAAACAGTGCTACTCTGCTCGTTCAGAATTTTTTTTATTTGGGAAAATATTTTTTCAGTTATTTATATTAATTGAGTTTATTAGTATTCATGCTACGTGAATTAAGAAATAAACCTATGTGAAGAAATTGTCCATTTTCTAATCTGGCAAGTATCAGTAAATACAACCCAAACAAAGGGTTGCAGGATCCTTGGCATTTTATGGTGTAAAGGGGCCCTGAGACCAAAATGTTGGAGACTTCTGGGAGGTATCTTTTTCCTTGGAATTCTGAGGTTCCTGCCACTCCCTTGACATCGACAGCTGAGCTCTAGGCCAAATGAGGGAGGAGGGATTCCAGATGAATGGACGGTGCTGTTATCAGGAACCAGAATGTTTTTCCAGAAAGGCTCCACATCCCCTCATCTGCCACATGGCATGGGAAAGTCAAATGGTGGAGCTGGTTCTGCTGGTGGGTAAGGGAGGTGGGTATCAGGGATGGACAGTCACGTTTATTACCTGTGGAGTTTTGTTTGCTTGCTTCTTGTCTTTTAATAACTGGTACTGGCAGGGAGATGCCAAGTGAAGCTCCTACCAGCTCCTCTTGCTTGTTTTGGTGCCTCTAGCCCTTGTCTCCTCCATCATCCTCAGCTCTACTCTTCTAGTGTACTTGACTTTGTGATTCTACCTTCAAAGTATGTTCTGTGGGAGCCAAACACGTGTTTGCAAAAACAGTGCAGGACTGATCACATTGTACAATGCCCCGTCCTTCAACAGAGCTTCTCTTTTTCTTTGAAGTGATTTAGTAACTTTGTACATTAACATAACTCTTTCTCACACCCTCAGACTTTCGCAGTCTATCTGTCTCTTTCCTGATGAGTATTCGTTAGCTTATCTTGTAAGCTTACTGCTAACCTTTACCTAGAAGCTTAACGATAGTCACAATTGCTTTAAAAAATGAAAAAAGAGTTCTAGCCCTTTTGGATTATTCTGGTTTAGGATCTGGTATGAAACATGAAAAGTGGTGGGGAGGGGGGCAGACCTAGAATAGACCTGAGTGAGACAGCAGGGTGAAGGGGAGAAGAGGGCAGGCATCTGCCTCAGACATAGGGAAGGAAGAAGCAGGGAAGTGGGCTTCTCCTGTGGCTTTCTGCTAGGGAGGATGACAGCAGGGAGTCTCTCTCTTCTAGTCAGTGACTTGAGTATTAAAGAGCTTATCAAAAGACCAGTGTGGTGTCATGCACCTATAATCCCAGCACTTAAAGGCTGAGGCAGAAAGTTTGTTGCAAGTTTGAGACCAGTCTTGGCTACACAGTGACTTTACAGCCAGCCTGAACTGCATAATGAAGCACTGCCTCAAAAAGAAAAAAAAAAAATGCTGACAGAAGTAATTGGTTAAGGATTTTAGGGTTTGGGCATTGAAGCTTAATTTTGACCTGAACTCTTTGGAAGCCTGATTCCAGTTCTTGCCATCAGGGTTCAGCAGACTTTCCTTCTTTTATCAGAAGATGCATTCCTACCACGGAAGGCACCTTCCTCATCCATGGACCACTTCAGCGCAGCACTGTGAGGCTGCCACCAGGCCAAGAGCCAGGGAGCAGACTTGGTGTTGCCCTATTTGGTGCCTGACACAGGCATTTGCATGGAGTAGCTGCATGGTAAATAAATGGGGAACAAATGGCTGACTGGAATGAAGCCTGACATTTGCTTTCTAGAGCATAGCTCTAGAATGTGTTCCTTAACTTTTTAGGTTCTTTGTTAAATCCTAGTAAAGGAATATTCAATAGCAATGTTGACAGGGAACAGGAGAGTAGAATTAGGTGTACCTAGGAGTACAGGAGCAGCCCTAAATATGGGCAGAGTTCAGGCTTTAGAACATCCCTGTCTAAAGGGTTGCAACTTGCAACATCCCAGGAGGTCCACACCTGGGTTGTGGCAGTCGCAGGAATACCAGGAGTGAGGACTGAGGAGTCTGTCAGCCAAGAGGGATACAACCAACCTTTCACAATAGGGGATGGGGAGTGACACTAATAGCCTCCTGGGCATGCTCTTTCAGGCCTCCCTCCTCCAGGTGTGGACCTCCTTTCACTTCGTGTCACGGATATAGCCAAACAAGCCTTGGATCCTGACAGGAAGACTTGAATGATGTGACAGAACCTGTCTTCTGTCTCAGTCTAGGACTGTATCAATTACTCTAACAAGGAAAGCAGAATAAAGATTTATATCATATTTATGTCTTCAAGCCATGAGTCCTACAGTGAAAATAGTCTGTAATTTGGTTTGGGAAGGAGAAAATTCAGTCTCTGTAAAGCTGTTTTCTCCCTGTGTCTTCATAGGATCTGTCCTCAGTATGTCTCTGTGTCCTAAAATCACCAGCTGTTGTGCATTAGGGTCCCCCAGTGATCACATCTCTAAGGAGCTGATCTCCATGACACAGTCACATTCTGAGGTACTGGGGCTAGAGCTTCAGCACGGGATTGAGGGGATGCAAGTGAGGATGTTATAGGAGGTCCTCTGAAAGCAAGAAGACCAGGGCAGAAGTTAATCAAAACTCCAGGTGAGAAACAGGTGAACCTAGACTATGACAGTAATGACAAAAGCAGAAACTAGGACATTTGTGACTGGGGTGGAGGAGAGAGAGAGGAAGCAGTAATGCCCCAGGGAATGAAAATACTCCAGGGAAGATATGGAAGCATGGCAATGTCCTGCTAATTGTCCAGCACCAGCCCTACATGTCCCATGCTGTGCCCTACACTGCAGTGGTTCTCAACTGAGCCACAGTTGAGAGTTGTTGTGTGGTCCTGAGACAGCTCCTACTGTCGTGGTACAGTCAGCTCCAAGCTCTTGTTCTCTTCCTGAGTTTCTTTAAGGGAGGGGCTGCTGTGCCATTCTTGGTTGCTGGTTTTCCAGTGTCAGCAGGGTGGTTCGTGCCAGGCACATTCTGGTTTATAGGGTGATGGGTCTGTAGGATTTGTGTGGTCAGTTACTTGTTCATTCCACGTTTTAATCAGAGCTCCATACTTAAAACCTCTTTGGCTTTCTTACAGAATGAGAAGACTGTGGGACATTCCATGAGTCACTCCAGCAGCATTTCTAAGGTAGAGTGCACAGTTGTGTGTCATGTTGGTGCTCAGGGGCCTTTATCTCCTCCACCATGCATGGGTTTCCACACCGTCTTCTGAAGACACAAGCTTCTCTGTTGGGTCTGTAGTCTGCCCTGGGGCCATCGAAGTAGGGGGCAGTGGTGTTTTGCTAGTTAATCAGAAAGTGACTTGTGGCGGAAACTCTGTTTTTCTAAAAATTCATATACTTTGTAGTAGAAGAAATCTCCCTCACAAGGGAACCTGATACCTCAATTAGGAATGTGTTGGACACAGAGTCAGCTATGATGATATAGATGTGCATCTGTATGTTTTATATGGCATCTGGAGGCCAGCAGTCCATGGCTGTGTTCTCAAAGACATTGCCTGCATCTGGCTCTTCTTCCTGTCCCATCTCCCTTAGGATGCTGCTGCCCTCCTGCTTGCCACAGGTCTCAGGTAGGAGCAGCACACCTGGGCTGTGGCAGTGGCAGGAATACCAGGAGTGAGGACTGAGGAGTCTGTCAGGCAAGAGGGATGCAACCAGCCTTTCACAATAGAGCACGGGGAGTGGCAGTGATAGCCTCCTGGGCATGCTCCTTCAGGCCCCCCTGCTCCAGGTGTGGACCTCCTTTCACCCCATGACATGGATACAGCCAAACAGGCCTTGGATCCTGACAGGAAGACTTCAGTGACATTACAGAACCTGTCTGCTGATAAACAGCTACTGTACATACTATTTTAATTTACTAACTACACACATTTCACTAAGGTTACTATGATTTTTTTAAAGTAAAAGATCTAATAAATCCCATAAGATATTTTACTGGTCTGTTCTAAAGCATGTATGTGATCTTAAATTTGCATCAAAAGAAAAATCTGTAGTGCATGACATTGCAGATGACTTGCAGCATGGCTCCCAGCTCCACCATCATTTCCCAGGCTTCTCCTGTGAGCTCTAAGCTCTGTGTGTGTGTGTGTGTGTGTGTGTGTGTGTGTATGTGTGTGTGTCCATCCATCTGTCTGTCTGTTTGTGTCCCTCCTTCCCTGAACAGTCTCTTGCCAGGAACCTGGCACTCTGGAGCACACTGTGGAGACTGTTACTGTCTGGTTATTGTTGGGGGCCCGCCCACTAGCTCGCTTGTTTAAGTGCCTGCTTAAGCAAAGCACTCAGCCTCTGGGATTGGTGGTTCAATTCCCGCATACTCAAGGCAATCAAGACCAGAGCTGGAGGCAATCTGGAGCCTCAAAAAAAAAAAAAAAAAAAAAAAAACCCTCTGGTTATTGTTCAGTTTCTCCCTGTACCTTTCAGAGGAGCAGGCCTTCACTGAAGCCTGGGCAAAGTGGCCAGGTGCAGACACAGGTGGTTCATGGGGTGAGGTGAAGCATACACAGTAGAAGCAGGGACTTTGCCTTGCTCTGGAGACTGAGGCAGTTCTGAAGAAGGGCACTGTTCTGAACCTCAGTGTCTGATTGTATATGCAGTTAGAAGCATCCATGAAAGTGTAGAAGGAAAGTTTCATGTTAGTAAAAAAAACCAAAAAACAAAAAGCACACACATTGATGAACTACTGGCTTAAAATGTTGAGAAGCCCTTCTGGGGCGATAGTGAGAGTAGTAAAGCAGCTTCATGCAGAGTGAGTCTTGGAGATAACATCTGCTCAGAACCATGGGCAATAAACCTGATCCTCAAACTCTGTCAAGCCCTGGTGACCTTCGGTGTGTTGGCCCTGGCGTCTTTAGTGGAGGGTTGCTGCTCACTGCTGATAGAAGGCAGAAGCAGGGACCTTAACTACTTCTTTCCTTGTCTTCCTCATTTCCTAGACAATTCCTGTGTCCACTGAGGGGTGGTCTGTGCCTGGGGAATTCCCCAGGAGCCACACAGCCTGGTGTTAATTGTGCCAGGTCACTGAGGAGGCTGGCGCTGTGTGAAGTTGCCAGGCAGATGTGGTGGCCTGGGGGCAGGGAAGGGCCCTGCACAGGATGACTTTAGTTCTTCAGCATTTGTCACATGCATCTGTGGTCCAGACATTGTGTAGTGGATGCTCCACATCCTCATTAGCGAAGGTCAGGGGAAGGTGAGAGCAGTGCACACCACATCTGTCCATCCTCATGGTCTCTGTTGAGAGGCTCCTCCAGCTTGGCCCTGCACCTGGGGCTTTTGCCTGTCCCCTGTTGCTGTCTGAAGTTTCAGGTGGAGAAGAGGCAACAGTGAGCCTCTGTCTGCCTCCCTCCTGTGTGTGTGTGTGTGTGAGCGCGTGCGCGCACATGTCCGCCTACCCCACCCCTACTGGTCTTCAGATCAAGGCTGCTCTCAAGGAGACAGTAGGCTGGATGGGTGGATGTGTTGGGGCAGAGGGCATGTGGGGCTGGCCTGTCTGAAGTGGAGTGCTACAGTCAGTCTCCCTAGGGCACTAGCCAGGGAAATATGTGACATATCACTGCTCCGTTGCAGTCTGCCAGCTTCCGGTATTAGTAATAACATGTTACTGGGTGTTGTTGAACCTCTGTGTAGTGGCCGGGATCTTGTCAAATTTGTCACCTCTCCCTAGTGGCCCAGCCTAATCTCCAGTGGTCCCCAGTCACCGTTACTGATGTATGTTCAGCATGGGTGCCTAGGTTTTGAAGCTGGTGCCTTCACCCTGCCTATAAACTCCACAGACACAGCCAGGTCTCATTCCCCTGAACCTCAGAGCAGGGGAGGCAGCAGTTCCCATATTTGCCCTGAGGGCTTATGGGCTGCCTGGTTTATGCCAGCCCTACTCGTGCAGCAGCTCCCTCAGAAAGTTGTTAAATGGCCTCTGCCCACAGCCAGCAGTGGAACCTGATGCCTCTTGGACCATGCTCAGTGCTCCACTACACTGGCAGCCTTCCTGGCTTCCTGATGAGGCCTTGGCTACCCTGATCTGGAGAACCCCGCCCAGGCTGCCTTCCGCCTTACCTGCCCACAAGCCGTGCAGGCCCTTCCCCCTGCAGTGGGCCTGCCCCAGCCCACTCCCATCCCGCAAGTGGCCACTTCCTGTTTCTCCCTCAAGTCTTGCCCTTTTCCCTGTAGTGTAAAGGTATTATATTCTTTTTTCTTTATAGCTCTTACACAGTTTGTAATGATACTGTAGCTAGTATGGAAAAACCAGAAACTTTAAAGGAGTAGAATTGTCCCTGGGGAGAAGACCAGTTCTGCGGAGTGTCTGGAGAAGTTGTCTGAGCTGAAATGACCCCGGGGATGTGCTCAGGGACATGTCTAGGGATGTGCCTGTGGAGGGCTGTGCACCAGAACATGGCCCCACCTTTACCCACCCTCACCCAGGCACTTCCTATTGGAAGAACTCAGAATTGTGTTACTGTATAATGTATAAATGTGTTTGGTTTGTTCTCTTCGTTTGAGTTTTTATGAGTTTATATCTGCATAACTAGTGAATATATTCCTCCTGGGTGACTGGCAAACATACATACTTCATCCAGATATTTTTTACTTCCCTGTTTCTGCTTCTCCTCCCTCCCATCTCCCCCTTTCCTGGGTCCCCTTCCATCTCCACACATATATCTCCAAATTAAGGCACAGGTTTTACAAAATCATTCTTCTGGTAATCAGTTAAGCTCACCCCCTGTCCTAATGCTACCCTGTGACCCAGAGCTCTGGGGAAAAGGTGGACTTGGGGAGCTGGGGGAGAGCACTTCACCTCCCATCTCCAAGGATAGGTGGAAGGGGTGCACAGGGTAGTGAGCATGAGCATGTGTGAGGAGGCCACCTGCCCAGGTTCTGTGTCCAGTGCCCCTTGGCCTGGCCTCACCCACAGCAAGACATGGCCTCACTGCCACAGAGACAGGGTAGTTCCAGTGACCTTACAAGGGTCAGTAGAGTGTGGGTTTTGTCTAGCACTCAACTGTGCCAGACACAGTGCTTCAAATACTGAGCTGCTGATAGGAAGAAAGAAACAAGGCGATGTGATGGGGGGCAGACCAGCCAAATGAGGGTGCCTGAATCCCACATAGGCTTCTGGGGATGGTGGGGCAAGATGGCAATACAGAGATGGTAGTCACAGTGAAGGCTAGGGGCTGTCCTGATCCAGATTGGGGTGCCTGAGCTGTCACCTTCTGGAGAACCCAGTGCTCCAGGGGGCAGGGACTACAGTCCTTTGGGACCTTGCAACTCCTTGAGGCCGCTAAACACATCCGCTCCTGCTAGGAGTACCTTGAGCTCTGGTAGTGGCCAGCAGCTAATTGAGGGATGGCTCTGCAGGCCCATGAGCCACTTACACAGGCCTGTGGTGCCATTAGCTGCTACCCCAGGTAGTCTCTTCGGCCATCCCTAAAAGCAGACCTGGTCCAGGGGCACAGGGACTGGAGGCAGGGCAGGGGCTCTCTAGTGTGGCCATGGCTATGGTGGCTGCCCCCCATGGCATCATCAGAACCAGTAGCATTGCATCTGCGTGCCTCGGTCAGTGAGCTGTGCTCAAGGAGCTTGTATAACTTCTGTCCTGCTCATTTGCCTGGCAGGCAGACACATATTGCTGTGTGCCTTGAACATTTTACAGTTCTTGCTGCTCTAAGGTGTGAATGAGACATGACGGAACCTGTCAAGGGATTACCGACAGAACTGCATGGGCTCAAGGCCGGGATTTGCTCTCTAAATCCTGGGGGGCCAGACAGGTATTATATGGCTCACACTTAAGCAGGCTGTGTTTCTTCATAGGGAAAAGAAAATCTCGAAAAGAGTCATTTTCATGCTATAGAGGTGAGGAGAGTGAGTTGGAGGTGTGGTGGCCTCCAGTGAGGACAGCCTATTCCTTCTGTTGTCATGGCCCACATGGCCTCATTTGTGTTCCCACCTCCTATTTTATTGGGTCTGCATAACAAGCATGTGAATCTGTGACCCAGTTCTTAAATGATTAAACTCTACTCAGTGGAGTGCTTGGTGGTGTGCTTGGTGGTGTGGTTGCCGAGCACATTTGAGGACTTTGGGGTCAAAATCCAGTGCTTTGTCTGTACCCCAGAAGTGTCTCAGCAGAATATTTTTGCAATAAAGATGTTTCGATTACATTTGGAAAGTTAAACTTTGAAAAGAGATTACAGTAAGAAATGATCCTTTAGGATGGAACTCCCAGACACTCTGCTGTTGCTGGTGGTCCGGGACCTGTAGTTTCTGGGACTATGAAGTGACACCATCTCTTCTCAAAAATGTATAATTAATTAAAAACAAAATTTTTGCAAGATTCCAGCTGTAGCACAGAGCTCTGCTTAGGAAGGCAAGCCCTGAGCAAGTCCTTTCAGCTCCGCTGTTGTGTATCGGGTCTGGCATACTTTGATGTTCACCAAACTTCATTGTGCTGGGGATATATTGCTGGTCATGTAATTCCCACTCCTTCTAAAAGCCACAAAAGAATTGAGTATTTGTGTTACTTGCTAAAATGCCAATGGGCTCATTCATAATAGAAATCCTTCATTCTTCAGGCAGTAGTGGTTGGTACTGTATATTCTCCACCATGAATCCTGCATTGTGCCTGGTTGGGCCTTTAATGGTCAGCATAATTAATTGCCTTTGTGGATGTCAGTTCTTGGCACAGCTCTGCAGTGAGAGTCAACATGTATTTATCAGCACAGCTACAGAATGGCATCTCCTTTCATTGTCCCTTGGTTTTGAAGTTGAGTACAATTGGATGTTTATTTATAGAAAGAAGGCTCTCATAAGAGAGGCTTCTTTGGGACAGAGTGACTTCTGTCTGAGCAGAGTGTGCTAAAGTGTCACCTCAGATGCTGGTCCCTGTGCTGGACACCGGGCGAATTTATTCTCTGTTGGTGTTGGGGATGCATAGGTCTCTATCAGCTGGCTCCAGAACAGTGCCTGGTAGCAACCTCCTGAGCAGGAAGCACAAGTAGAAGGCAACCTGGTGAGCAGGATTTCTAATATGGGTGACCAAGATGTCCTGTCCTGTGACCTGGAACCTGGCATCACTTTGTGGGCGTGTTCTGCATACAGCACAGTGGACTTTGAACTAGGTAGATCATCTGGAATCCCGTGAACCCTCCCTCAGGGCCAGAGACTGTTCTCTGGCTGGTGGCAGAAGAGGAAGGGAGAGGGATCACAGCACAAGCAATCCATGGTGGGGAACCTCTTGCTGTGCTCACAGCCAGCATGCACGTGGGGCCTCTGTCCAGAGGCTGCGGGGATTGTGCTGTGGCACCCTCCTGAGTGTGGTGGTGTGCTGTACCCCGCACCCCGGGAGAGGGCGGCCCTGAGCAGGGGAGCCACAGTCTGTGGCTACACAGTGCCTGACTCCTGGTCCCTGGAACTTGTGCCAGGGTTGGTATCTGTAGTTCTAAGTCACTAAATCTGTGTGAGTGGTGACTCAGCCACAGAAATCCTAGGCAGGTGGCAGATGCTACCCACACAGAGGGGACCCCACCTCTCCTGCAGCTCCCTGTGGATCCCACTGTCACCTGCTGCTGCTGGTGCTGCTGCTGCTGCTGGTGCTGCTGCTGCTGCTGCTGTGATGCTTTGTGTTTTCCTTGTAGAATGACTGAACAGTGGCCTGGCTTGCTGTGACCATGATCCATGGTAAGACAAAGTTTTTGTTGAAACCTCGCTTGCTCAGCTGACAGATCCAGCTCCCTCTGAAGACTTCATTCTCGTATCACATATACTCTGGCTGCCCCTGTTTTACTGGCTTCTATTTTGTTTTTTAAAATGTAGGTTATAGCTCATGAGTCCAGTTGCCCTACCTGCTATCTTAGAGCTGGATTGTCATTGCAGTTGTTGGTACTTCCACAGATTTTTGGTTTTGTTTTTGTTTTCCCCCGTACTAGAGAGTGAACCCAGGGCTTTCACATGGAGCTACATTCCCAGCTTATTTTAAACATTTTTACTTTTGACGATGTCTTGCTCAGGCTCAGATAGAGTCAAACCTGTGATCCTTCTGTCTCAGCCTCCCAAAGTGCTAGGATTATAAGCTTGCCCTGTGCTTTACTTTTTAAACTACCAATCATCTGCTGTTCTTTAGCTTCTGTGTAGGAAGTACTGCTTGGCTCAGTCAGTGGCATGGCACTTTCTGGGGTCTCTGTGGAGAGTCAGCATTACCCAGCCGGGTTCCTGGTCTCCTGTGATTGTGTCTGAATATGCTGGCCAGATGGTTTGCCCTGTGTCCCTCTGGGAGCAGTAAGGGTCCCCTCTTCTCTGTTGACATCCTGTAGATGTAGCCTCTTGCCTCACCAGCTGCAGGGGGGGACTCAGCTTGGTCTCTGCAAACCCCTTGGTACTAGATAAGGAGGAATTTCTAAAAAAGTGAATATGCCTTTGATTTGAAGGTGGCGTGCTGGTTTGTGGAGGTCTTGCAGAGTGTAAGCCTGCCTGTTGGCCCACACTGCTGCCACTGTCAGTGTTACTTCACTTTCTCTTGTTAATGATGATATCTCATTGTGGTTGCTTTGCATTTCTCACTGTGGGAGAAGTTAGACATCTGTTCTTGTAAAGATCCTTTGTACATCCTTCCTGTTTCCTCACTTAGGTCGTCAGCTTGACATTCAGGCCTGTGGTCCCAGTGGCCCACTCCTGAATCTGCTGGTGGGACTCACATGAGCACTGTGACTGCAGAGCCTGAGACCCACTGTTGATACTCAGCGCTGCTGGTGCAGGGAAGGGAGGATGCTGGGTTTGCTGCAGTGGTGGCGGGGAAGGCTGTGAAGGGGTGAGTTTCCTGCCACCCACCAGGAACTGCTGCTCAAGGCTGATGACTATTGAGTGAGGGAAGTCATTGCCCAAGGAGTTTCACCCTGGTCACTCTCAGGGCTGTGGACTCTGCCCCAGAGGGAAGGGGTATAGGATCCTCAAGGGAGGTTTCTTCCCCACATCAATTTTTTAAAAGATTGATTGATTAACTGATTTGGTACAGGATCTTGCTACACAGCTCGGACTCCTAGTGATCCTCCTGTCTCAGCCTCCCCAGCACTGGAATTACCTGCATGCACCACCATGCCGTTTTGGGGGCTGGCACAGCATGTGGCCGTAGGCATTGAACCTTGTACTTGTCAGGCAGATGCTTAGATCACCGAGCTATCTCCCCAGCCTCTTCCACATATCTTGAATGGTGAACAGTGGGAGAACCCTAGGATCCTCTCGTGTATCTGTTGGTGGTACTGTCATTCCTGAAAACTCCAGGAATGTGACTGGGGCTTAGACAGTACCTGGAGGCTTGTTGTAGCAGAATTGATTACATTGTTTAAAAAAATGTATTTGGTACAGGGTCTCACTATGCAGCTCGGACTCATACTGATCCTTCTGTTTTCAGCCTCCCGGTGCTGAGATTGCAGGTGTGCAGTGGTCTTGGTGGCCAGCTCAGTGTGCCCAGGGGGCGGGGCAGGCATGGCATTTGCCTGTACAACATTTTAGGAAGATGAAATTTTCACGTATTTTTGACCAAGAGATTGCTTTCTAACACTCCCCTCCCCCATGTGATGGGAAGATCTTCTGGGAGCCTGTAGGAGGTTCTTAGAATAGGGCTCCGTTTTCTAGGCACACTCAGGTTTTCCCACCAGGAACCGCCTCCACCTTTCTCCTGTGGCTGTCAGGTCCTGTGTGATCTGACCCTGTGAGGGACCAAGTGCTCAACATCAGCTGTGGTGGCACTGACTGGCTGACCATGTAGGATGAGAGCTGTGCCATGGAGATTTTGCGTGAGGCTCTGGTGGGGCACACATACAGACCAAAGGAGCAGGCAAGTGCCAGCAGGTGTGGGCCATGCAGCTTAGGCACATACAGAACGCAAGTGTGCCTGCTCTTGAGGCTTCATAGAGACTAATTAACCACAGGTGCTTAGGAATTAGCCCTGCAGCTGCAGGAACCTAGAGTAATTCTCATGATCCCAGGTGTCACCAGATAAGGAGCAAATGTGAGACATGAAGGAACCTAATGTACACTTCTCCATGTAAGGCAGGAGGCATACAGGTGTTGGGCAACTCCTCACCCACTGCTGCCCTGAAAAATGAGGTTTCTGCTTCTCCTTGAACACTGAACAGCTGTGTCATTGCAGGCTGGGAGTCCTCCGTCCTCATCAGCTCCAGTGTCAGCCTTCTCTCACACTTCTATCACGCCATCCAATCAGGACATCTGCAGGTAATGGTTAGCTTCACATGCACCATGGTCCATGCAATCCCAAATCAGCACTCTGTCTGTAGGCTCTCGGTATCCCATGTGCTGGGCGGTTCTGCCTGTGGTCTTACAGTCAGTCCATTTTGTGTGCTGTTTGCTCAGTGCCCCATGCAGGCCTCACACCATCACCGTGGTGTCTGCTCTCTGAAATGGTCTCACTCTCTGCTTTATCCCACTGTTCTGCATGCAGTTCCAGCGCAGTGTTCTCTGAGTTTTGTCACCACAGTCCTGTGCAGTCTGCTGTTATCTTGAAAGCTCCTCCCTGCCAGAGTTCTCTGACACCAGGGCTCACTGTGACAGTTGTCTGTAAAGACACACTGCAGGCGACCAAGAGCAACTCCTCAGGGCCAGAATGGGTTGAGGTCTCGAAGCCTATCAAGAACACCAAGGCTAGAAGAGCCCTGAAGTTCTCCAAGTCCTTGAGCGATGTGGGGGTGAAGGCCCAGGACAGCCTAGAGAGCACATGCTTTGTGGAGAGAACCTGCTCCGAAGGGAAGCTGGCTCTGCCCCCGGCCCCCAGTCTCAGGACCAGCAAGTTCCTCCTTAAGGAGCGGAGAGTGCTGAGCCGCACTCCTCTTGTCCACTCCAGATGCGCATGTATCCCATCCCTTGCTGCATCCCACCCAGCTGCCTCGGAGGTGAGCACCAGCAGGAGGGGTGACCACGGCCCCCTCTGGGAGGAGAAGGTGGATGGAGAGTCCACATCCAGGAGCCGGCGCCTGTTGCGCTACCTTCTTTCACTGTCCCGTGGCTCAAGCACCAGCATCCTGCACCGATTCCATGAGCTTGAAGTTCATGCTGCCCATCTGCATGCTACCCCCTCTTCCAGTGGGCTGGCGGGGAGCACGGGCTTCTGCTCAGATGAGATGGGTGACGATGATGTCTTCGAGGACAGTGAATCTGCCAGGCTGAAGAGCATAGTCCTGCGGGCACCCCTCTGCTCCATGGAGAAGGACAGTGACCTGGATTGCCCCTCTCCCCTGTCTGAGAAGCGTCCCCCAGCATCCCCTGTGTCCACCTCTGGGGATGCCTGCAGGTTGGTGAGCAGGGACCATGTCTGGCCGGCCCTGCTCGCATCGCTGCTTCCCTGGCTTTAATATGTGAAGTTTCTGGAAAACAGAACAAGAGACGGCCTAGCTGATGTGGGCTCATTGTCTTCTCCAGGAGGTGGAGTGCTGATGCCATTTAGCAAAACAGTTTTAGACAAGGAAGAAGCTACACATATTAAAGGCCAAGAAGACTCATTTCATCTAAAAATATGTAGACTTTGTATAAAGATATTGGAAGAAAAAAATAGGTTCTCTAGCCTTCTAGCCTGGTCCAGGTCAAGCATGTACTGGTCCCCAGCTGTTTGTGTTTCCTTCCCCCATCCGTGGGGAAGGGGCTTCTTTCCAATAGCCCCCTGCTCCCCCTCCCCATGCACTGCTTCTGGCCCTCACAGCACCTACCCTGTCCTCCCACTCAGTGCCTCGTGTGGCCCCAGACCTGCTAGTTCTCATGTTCCCTCCTTGGTGGCAGCTGTGACACTTCTCACAGATCTGGCCAGGCTGGCCTTGGCTGCTCCAACACAGGTGTTTCTACCTGCTCCTGGTACTGGAAGAAAGCCCTGTTCTCAGAAGCCTAACTGAATTCCATGGGTCTGCAGGGACATCCTGTTGCACTTTAAAGCTAGTGCCCATGTGGTGCCACTGCGGGACCTATGGTGGTGGTTTTGGGTGGAGAGGTACTATGACCTCAGCCACCCTGAGATGGGGCAAGAAGGTCTGGTGTGCTGTGGGGATATGGGCAGGCTGCATGGGAAGCATGTCATCCCTTAGTTGCCATGGGTTTGGCTACGATGCCTGTGTCCTGGATGATAATGTCCGTTGCCTGAACTCATCTGGGGGAGGCTCAGTGGTAGTGTTTTTTCATTTGTCCTGTCACTTTCCGCATTGTTGCTACTGCCCTGCTGACATTCCGTATCAGTGCAGTGAGTGAGCTAGAAGCTTTAGTTTCTAGTTGCTATTTTCATTCATGTTTGTGTTTCTGTGCCCATGGTCACTTCTGTGCTGTTTCTTAGTTTTCTTAGGGGACGTGTCTCTGAGCATGTCCCCTCCTGGCATGGCCCTCCTGCAATGAGTTTTCCATCCCCGCAGGATCTGCCACTGTGAGGGTGACGACGAGAGCCCGCTGATCACACCGTGCCACTGCACAGGCAGCCTACACTTTGTGCACCAGGCCTGCCTGCAGCAGTGGATCAAGAGCTCCGATGCGCGCTGTTGTGAGCTATGCAAATACGAGTTCGTTATGGAGACCCGACTGAAGCCACTTCGGAAGGTAGCAAGGACCTGGCCCATCCCTGGTCCTTTCTGATGCAATAATGGTGCATGTCCTGTTGCTCTTGCCAGGACTGCTTCTTAAAACCCAGTATCTTCCCCCAGCACTGGGCCTGGCATAGTACACAGGTGGTCCATCTACGCTAGGACAAAAATTTGTTGGGGGCATGGGGCCACAGTTGTGCCCAGGTCTCAGACCCTGCTCCCCTCCAGGACAAGTTATGCACTGCTGGCTGTTTGTCTACACTCTGATACTGTATCTCCTGTATGTCCAGTGTGGTCACATTAGAAAAAATGAAAGACTGTCCTATCTCTGAACATTAGTAACCACTTGCCGGGACTCCTAGGATGGTGTAGCAGCTCACAGGAAGGCCAGTGTGCTGCTGGTTGGGAGGTGACTGGGGCCTGGGGAACAGGTCCATCATGTTATCCCTTGGTTATTGTGTGTGGGCTGATCAGGCCCACACTCTCCCAAATGAGTGGACAGCAAAGACATTTAAAGAAATGAAGCAAATGGTAGTGCTTTCAGGGCCCAGGAGGATCCTAACCCTCTCACAGAGATCTTCTGGGGTTTAGATCAAAGACCTAGGCAGCACATGTGTATTATGTTATCAAAGGAGAGGAAGTACTGAAGAAACACAGGAATCTGGGCAAGACTTGGGAATCCCTTCAAGGACTTCTCCAAGTAATACCTATGTTAATTTAGGAGAACTGTGTTAGGTAGGCTCTCATGCTCACATGTCCTCTTTCCAGTGGGAGAAGCTGCAGATGTCAACCAGTGAGCGCAGGAAGATCATGTGTTCGGTGACCTTCCACATCATCGCCATCACCTGTGTGGTCTGGTCCCTGTACGTACTCATCGACCGTACTGCTGAGGAGATCAAGCAAGGACAGGCAACAGGTAGGTACTCAGACAGTGGCATGGAGACTTGGAGGGGCTTCTCTTCAGTTTAGGAAGTAAAGGGCTAAGGAAGTCCTTGAGGGAACTGGGACCCCTGGACTCATGGTGGGAGGGTCTGCAGTCTTTAGAGAGCCCGGTTGGATTGTGTTCCCTTCAGTCTCCTGGCAGCTGATAAAATCTATTCCTTCCAGGTATCCTGGAGTGGCCCTTTTGGACTAAGTTGGTTGTTGTGGCCATTGGCTTCACTGGAGGACTTCTTTTTATGTATGTTCAGTGCAAAGTCTACCTGCAACTGTGGAAGAGACTCAAGGCTTACAATAGAGTGATCTATGTTCAAAACTGTCCAGAAACAAGCAAAAAGAATATTTTTGAAAAATCTGCACTAACAGAGCCCAACTTTGGAAATAAAGATGGACGTGGACACTGTCATTCTGACACAAACTCCTCTTGCACAGACCATGAGGATATTGGGGTAGAGATCAACCACGTCTGACATGTTCCTGGATGTTCATGCGATGCCGATGGATGTTGTTTACTACCAACTGTGTACCTTTCTCCTGCTCTTTTAATAGCAGAGTTGGGCGGGTGATGAGTTGTGCTGGCCTATTTGTGAACTGTCCTTGACGATCAGAAGCCATCCTGTGACCAGTGTCAGGGTCCCTCTACCAGGCTGCTCTTGGGGAGGGAAGTTGGGAGGCCCTGGTGGCTACCATAGGAGGCTGATGAGCTGTGCTTCTGGTCTCCAGAGTAAAGGATGAAATGCCAAACCTAAAGGTCAAGCTGGAGCAGGGCACGGGAGGAGACAGCCTCACCCTGCCCTAGCCACCCCAAGCCTGCAGCGCCTGATTCCCTAAAGAAGCAGCACTTTACAGAAGAGTCTTATTTTTTAATGTGTCTGGTGAGATGGACACCTACACATCATCACATTTAGAAACTTCCCTCACCACTCTAGTTGTTTCTCTCACATGGAAGTAAATCTGAAACCCTCTTTGCCTTATTTATTGTAGGAATTGGGACCTTCTTCCTGTGGGATGTGACAGTGGGACAGCACTGGTGGGAATAGTGGTACCCAGTGGTGGAGACCTTTAGCCTGGAGTCTCTGTCTCCAGGACCACCTATTTGTAGGTCAGCACTAAAACCAGGAGGCTTTGGACATCAGAATGGGAGAAGTGAGTACTTAGTATAGCTGAGTGTTTAAAAAATCACATCTTTACAGAGTCAGAGGTCTCTGGTTGCTGCTGACTTTTTGGGGAAAGGACAGGAATTTACACCTCAGTGCTCCTGGTACATGCCCTGTGGCGCTGTATAGTTGCTGTGGGGCCCAGAGAGGACAACAGACTGTGAGGGCCACTGTGTTACCACCTCTGCACACCTGGCAAGGCCTTCAGGGACTGGACAGACAGGCCTCCAGGATCTGAGCCTACTCAGCTCACATGTCATCAGGATCCCTCTGGCACTGTTCAAGGTATAAAACCAAAACCACTCCCTTAGATGGCCCTGTCCCTTTAAAAAAAATTGCCTGAAATTCTCTTTACGAAGGCCATTGTCATAGTCCCAGGTAGACAGTGAACCTAGGAGGCAGCCAGGAGCCTGCAGCACAAGTGGGAGGACAGGGTGTGCTGTGTATACCACCGCCACTGCCAGTGCTGCATCTGTACAGCCTCCACCAGGGCCCGCACAAACAGGATGGCTCACGACCCAGGAGGGACCTTGTAGGTTGAGCTGCTGCTCTGCCCTGCAGGTACCAGCCACAGCTGTCTGAGGTCATGTGCCCTCTGCTCCCTAGCCACATTCAGCGTGTGCCTGTGCCCACTGTGCCCAAAGTGCAATTACCATGTCCCTGTTCAGCACAGGGACACCGGCAGCTACAGGCTGTCCACTCAGGGGAGTGAGCCCACCAGCCCTGCCCAGATCCCCACAAGACCCAAGGAACTGCCCACAAGACCCAAGTTCCATGCACTTGCCCTGCCAACCTCTAGTGGGGGACTTTGTGAGTCTCTCCTCTTGGAGCCCTGTCCCCTGAGCCTGGAAAGCCTTGAGACTCAGGTAGACAGGAGCATGTGCAGGGGGTGCTCTGGCGCTCCAACAGCAAAGGTGCACTGGCCTTGCCCACACCCAGCAGGAAGCCTTCACCCATGTTAGGAAGGCTGGCACCATTTCTCTGACAACTCTGCAGATGGGTCCCACATCCTTCCCTCCCTCAGGGCATCAGCTACCACTTGCCTTTCCCTTCCTGCAGGACCTGGCCGCAGAGCCCTCAGCTCTGCCCATGCCCTGTAGGTGCTGGGAGCAAGGGGCTTATCCCTGTTCTCACCTCATTTCTACCTAGCTTCAGTGGAGGTTGGCATTTGGTGAGCCACATGAAATCCTGGGCTCAAGGTCTCTGGGCCAGGAGGACAGAGGCCACAGTCTCAGGGTGTCACTGTTGGTCATCTTTGGCTCAGCACTGCAGCCCAATACCACTGGCAGTCTTCTGATTTTGGCTCTTGGTCTAAGCCTCTGAGGTGCCCTGCCTGGTGTGGAAACTGCTAGGCACGGACACAAGAACTGCTGCCCCTCCCTTTAGATCTGATTTCCAGTATGCACCTTCCCTCTCTATCCCAAGGAAGGACCCAAACACAGAGGTAGAAGCATTTTTCTCTATTTTGGAAATAATTATTCAAGGTGCAGAGCTGATCTGTGCGTGTTTAGCTGCAATGTTTATAAAAAGTTGATTGTTAATAAAAACCAAATTTACACTGGCATGTGGTGTATTTTCTAAACAATACTTCACATTTAGAATTTTTCTTAGGAAATTTTTAGCAAACTAAATGTTTAGTTTTGTATCCTTTGTGTCCTTTCACTTCAGTATTACCAATTGAGGAGCCCTCTGCATAGCAAGCCCCTGGATCTAACCACAGCAATAAACCTTTCTTCAGCAAGGAGTTTGCTGTGGGTGTTTCCCTTTGCCAGGTTCCACCTGCTCAGACAGGAAGGAATGTCACGTGTCCATGGCCTATTTCCTCAACCTGTGTCTCCAACTCAGTTTGTGGGGTCCAGGAGGATGCAGTGGGGTGAAAGGCATTTCATGTAAACGTGTTTGTCCTGTGACCCCAGGCTCAGGGTGTCTACACTGTGTCCACCATCCATGCCCATCCAAGCCCTGTTTGAACAGCAGCTGTGTCTGCCAGGCGGTGAATCCTGGCCTGTGTGGGCTTCCCTGGGGCATGGCAGTGCATGGCAGTGCCTTGGTCCTTGGGCTTGTGTGCTGAGGACTGGTCTCACAACAGTGCTGCTCTTGGGCTGGTTGTATGGGGCCACAGGGAGACTGGGAGGTTGCTCTGTGGAGCTGTGGCCACAGCCCAGTGCCCTGGGGAAGGCTACTCCAAAGCTCCTGAGTCTGTTCAGTGAAGTGGATATCCAGGCTCAGGGCAGCCCAGTCCTATGAGGGTGTGGCAGTGCTTTGAGAACCTATGAAAGGACAGGTGAAGAGGCCCAGGGTGGTCTTCTGCCCTAAAATTGGTTGGGTGATTGGGGGCTACAAGGGGCCCAATGCTGGCTCTTCTGTCATGAGCTGTCTGGTGAGGGAGCACGTATGGGCACCTATGGTCTCTGGTTTCCTTCCACCTGGCAAAGGTGGGGAAAGATTTGAGGCCATTATGTAGGCTGCAGAGCCTACAACATTTTCTGTGTGGCGTTTTCTAGGAGTCACTTGCCTGTTGCTATAGTTTGGTGTGGGTCAAGCCCCCTGAAGGCCATGTGTCTGACCTGGTTCCCAGGGGCCACTGTTGGGAGGGGCTGCACATCTCAGGGTGGAGCCGAAGGGATGCCATTGGGGAGTTGTGCTGGATCTTGGGATCTGATCTTTTCCTCTTGTCCTAGATTTTCTTTATTACCATCTCAGAAATCTGAGTTTTGTGTTGTACATTTAGGTCTATGATCAGTGTTGGATTAGTGTGTAGAGGGTGTAGAGAATTTGTACACATTTATGTCTTCATTGCTTGAGTATAGAAACATGATTGAATTTGCATATTAACTTTATATCCTGTAACCTTACTGCTATAATTACTTACTGGTTTTAGCAGGTTTTTGTGTATGTGCTGCCAAAGTGAGTACAATTTCAACAGGTTTTTGTTTTGACATTTTATTTCTTATGTATTTTTTTCATTTCCTTTCCTTGTCACATTGACAGATAGGACTTGGT
The DNA here is from genome assembly GCA_002564285.1 of Tympanoctomys barrerae. NCBI lineage: Eukaryota > Metazoa > Chordata > Mammalia > Rodentia > Octodontidae > Tympanoctomys > Tympanoctomys barrerae. Next base: position 39,939 of record NDGN011483799.1, read on the forward strand.
AAGTTTTTTTTCAGCATCTTACCAGGAAGATTCTTGAACATAAAACATTTAATAATGTAATGAGGATACACATACTCTGTGCTCTCTCACATTTTCCTCCATGGTTTTCCACACAGCTCTGTGTTTCTCATTGGCTTGCATTTTTGCATTTCAAAGTGAAGTGCAGCTGTAGTGTGCTCTAGACACCTTAGTCTGTCCTTAGCAACTAGAATTTCGTATTTGCTAATTGTGCTTTTTTTCTTAGGTAATTGTACAGTGAAATGCATAAATCATTAGTGTTCCATCTGCTTGGATTGGACGAATGTATCCACTTATGTAGCCCAAACCACTATCAAAATATAGTACATTATCTCAGTCCTGGAAATTCCTTGGCATCTCCTCTTCAGTTCCACTTCCCTTTGTCCACCATTCTGAGATAAGGTGTAGCCTGTTCTGGAATTTAATTGTTCCGGAGCCATAAAGTATATGCATCTTTTGAGGAGTTTCTCATGAAAGACACAGTGTCTCTCATGGAAGAATTTTAGCAGTTAGCATAATGATTGTGAGTTCATTGGGGCTGTTTGGTGAGAGGGCTTGCACTTTTTCCTGTCTGGTAATATTCTTCTGTAGACTAGACCTCCCCCCTCACCCACATTCATATTGCTGGAAACTAGAACTATTTCTAGTTTGGTGCTATCACAAATAAAAGTGCTGAGAGTATTCTTGTACTGATGCTTTGGTGATTGTGTTTTCCTTCCACTCAGGTAAATAACTGGGAGTAGTACAATGCTGGTGGTATTGGGAAGGCTAGATTTCTAGTTTTCATGTTTTATATTGATACAAATATACAATTATGAAATGTAGAAACCCTGTAGCTCAGTAAGGCCACTTGTACCCACTTGTGCTATCTTCCTAGAAAGTGAATTTATATGCATTGTAGATGCCACACAACAGTGCTACAGTACTTGGTTTAAATGGGCAGATGCAACTTCAGCAGTGAAGAGGACCAAAGTCTTTCACATTCACCAAACATTCCCCACTTGGGCTTTCATTCCCTCTAAGGACTGTGTTCCCACTTTGAGTCATTTCCCATCTCCCTGAACAATTTCCTTTAACATTTTTAATATTGTAGATTGGCTGGCAATCGATTCTATTATTTTATGGAAAAAGTAAAATATTCACAACAAAATAATATAATTAATAGTTAATATGTTGTGTATTGTTATCTTTAGTTCTCAGTGCAAGATATGGGCATAAAAACTTCTATTGGTATTAGCACAACCTACCTTTTCAATGAACTAAGAGACAGTAGTGGTTCACTTTCATTTTTTTCCTTTCACCTGCCTTTCCCTTTTCTCCTGTCCTAGTTCCTTTTTCCTTTTGAGCAATTTCTTCCCATTTCACAGTATCTATTGTACATTTTCAACCTTATTTGCTCTTAGTTTCTCATACCAGGGAGACAATATGGTGTTTACACATGTGCATCAGGTTTATTTCACTTATGAGTATGGTCTCAAGTTGCATCCATTTACCTATAAAAGTCTCAAGTTTATCCTACTCTCTGGCTGAGTAGTACTCCATTGTGTAAAAAGACCACATATTTTTATCTGTTCTTCGGTTGATGGGCATTTCAGTTATTTTTAAGATTTAGCTATTACAAATTTTGCTGCTGTAAAGGTAGATCCACCTATGTCACTGTGATATGTTTTAAATTCTTCTGGGAAGATACCCAGAAAAGAAATAGCTGGGTCAAATGGATCCTTTAATCCCAGATTTTTGAAGATTCTCCATACTGATTTCCATAGGGCACTAGTCTATACTCCCACTGACAGTGGAGAAGGGTTCCATTTTCCCTACAGCCCCTCTGGCATTTTTATTTGTTTTGATTTCTTTATGATAGCCACTCTTATTTTCTTGATGATAGCCATATCTTGAGGATATCCGTATTTTGGGCTTGCCATTGTTGAGGTGCAGTCTCAGTGTTTTAATTTGTATTTCTTGAACTACCAATGATATTGAACGTTTTTTCATCTATTTATTTGCCACTCATTTCTTTGTATGTTTTAGATAGAAGTCCTTTAAGGGACAATTTGCTAAAAAATTTTTTCTCACCCTTTGTCTTTTCACTCTGCTAGTGGTGTCTTTTGATGTGCAACTACTTTTTAACGAGGTGGGATCCCCGTTGATTCTCTGAAGTTTTTCCCAGGCAATTTCGTTTTTTTTCATGAACTCTCTGCTTATACCTTTGTTTTCAAGATTTCTCTCTTCCAGTAGATTTAATGTTTCTGTCTTAATATTTCATCCATTTTGACTTTAGTATATGTTGATAGTCTTGGTTCTAGTTTTAGTCTTCAGTATGTGGGAAACCAGTTTTTTCAGCACTATTTATTAAAGAGGCTATCTTTCTTCCAGTGTACATGCTTGGCCCCTTATCAAAGATATGGAGGCTGAATGTGTTTGTAGTTGTGTCTGCATCTTCTAATCTGTTCCACTGATCCACAGGTCCTTTTTTTGCCAGGACCATACTGATTTTATCACAGTGGCTTTGTGGCATAATTTCAAGTGGGAGATCGTGATGCCTCTTTCCTTCCTTTTGCTGCCCAGGATGGCCTGTGCTATTCTGTCTGTTCTGGTTCTAGATGAATTGTTTTCTCTAGATCTTTGAGGTATGTTAATGGTGTTTTGATAGGGGGTTATATTAAGTCTGTGTAACAGTTTTGGGAGTGTGGCCATTTTCACACTGTTGGTTCTTTTCTATCTATGGACAAGGAATATCTTTCCATTTTCTGATATCCTCTTTGATCTCCTTTTTCAGAGTACTGTACTTTTCAGTGCATAGATCTTTTACTTCCTTTGTTAGAGTGATTCTAAGTATTTCAATTTTGGGGTGCTATTATGAAGGCTGTGGTTTCTCTAATTTCTCTTCTAGTGAGTTTATTGTTTGTGTACAGAAATGGTACTGATTTTGTATCCAGCTATACACTGAATTTATTAAGTCCATAAGTCTTTTTGGTGGAGTTTTTGGGGTCTTCTGTGTAAAATATCATTATTTTACTTGAAATTTTGTCCTCATTCTTGAAAAATATATTTGATGATGGCAGAATTCTGTCTCTGTGGGCACACCCCCAAGCCCAGTACACCTTTTTACTTTACAGAAGCTATTCCGTGGTATTTGGGTTGTGAAGGTTCTGATGCAAAGTCAGCTGTCACTTGAGTTTCTTTAGCTTTTTGTGTCACCGCTTTTAAAGTTTATCTTTGATTTGAGCAGGTTGACTCTGGAGTATATAGGCACAGTTTTCTTTCTGTTCATTCCACTTGGATTTTACTTAGTTTCTGGCAGCTTTAGATTTATGCATTCCACCAAATTTGAAGATATCCAGGCTGTATTTATTTCCTCTTTTACCCTATTTTTTAAAAATTTCTCTTCTGGGATTCTGATTACATATCTGATAATTTATCTTACAGATTTCTCAGGCTTTATTCATTAATTCTTCTTTGCACTTTCGACTGGATTATTTATGTGGACTGTCCTCAAGCCAACCCCTCTCTGTGCTCTCTGCTGCTGTTAGAGCCCTTAGGTTGTTTTTCCTCAGATAGTTCTAGATTTGGAATTTGTATGCACTTTGGCTGCTCCTTCTTAAGCACTTTTATTGCTGACATCCTGTTGTTTCATAAATTGGAACACAGTTTCTGTAACTCATTGAGCACAAACATAATTTTTTTTAATGTTTGTGAATATATGGCCACCTTGGGACTTAGTCTGTTTTAATAATCTTTTCCCCTGAAGAATGAATCATATTTTCCTGAGTAATTGTGCATTGTCGTGGCTATTTTAACGCCATTTGGTAGAGAGTCTCAATTGTGTTATATTCCTCCAAAGAGTGTTAACTCTTGTTGTCAAGAAGGGCTTCAGCCTAGTTGAACTTAAACTGAAAATGGCTCCAGAGCTCACGTCTCAGTGTGGTTGTGGTTTATGTATGTGTTCCTTCAAGTCATTACACTGGAGCTCACACCCTGAAGGTGCAGTAGAAGGTGAAGTGGGCAGGTGACTGAGCCATGCGGGCTCTGTCTCAGTGAGGCGTTAATGCCTTTACACAGGAAGCTCTGCAGAGTGTCAGCCCTGTGAGGACACAGCACACCAGGCATTCTCTTGGAAGAAGAGACCAGGTCCTACTGCACCTGCCAGGGCTTTATGACTTCTGGTCTTCAGAACTGTAATAAATAAACTTCTGCTTGGCTTTGAACTCACAGCACTTTTCCTGCCTTAGCCTCCTGAGTGCAGGGGTTATAGGCGTGCACCACCATGTCCTGTTTTTTGTAGTAGCAATACAGTAGCAGGACTAAGTGACACTGTTACACCCTAGATGAGGTTGTGTGTGTAGTTTACTTCATGTGTGCATCATGTCTTAGGAGTTTGGTTGGGGTAGAGTTTGGCACAGAATTTGGACCTTTTCTCCTGGGGTAGCAATGAGCTCTGTGTTTGTGTCTCGTTGTCCCTCATGCAAAGCCTCATGCAGTCACTGGGGCCGGGTTTCTAGACTTTGTGACTAATTCCTGGTCCAATGCTGGGATTATGGGTGTGAGTGCTACATACCCCTTGGGGTAGATAGCCTGAATACAATAAAGAAAGGAAGTTCGGCTTTCTAGCTGCTGCTGCTGCTCCCCCGCCCCTTCCCCCCCNCTCCCTTTGCTCTTCACTGTTTTCTGCCACCATGAACTGCTGTCCTCTGCCATGTGCTGCTCTGCCTCAGAGCCAGCTGAAACTGGACTGAAATCTCTACTAACTGAGTGCTAAATAAACCTTTTCTGTCTTAATTTTGGGTGTTTGGTTTTGTCGCAGAAACAAGAGAACAGTAACACTCTGGTAGTCAGATATCCAGTGACAACAAATGTCTGAGCAGCACTCCCCAGATACACAGTGGCACTTGTGCCCTCACCTTTGTGGTCACCTTCACCAGATCCAAGCCTTCGGTGTGGCAAGGCTTGCCTGAGGGCTCCCATTTGCAAGAAACCTTGCTCCCCTCTCTTTGCCTAGGAGTCCTGTCTGCTCATATCTTCTCCTGCTCCTTCCCTGTCCTTCCTGCCCCTCTTCATGGCTTCCAAATCTGGGACTAAGTGTCTCTGCCCTGGCCAGATGTTTAGGACATGTGTCTGAATGTCACCCACAGGGTGATGGCAAGTTCTTATGAAGGATGGATGTGGGCAGTGTGGCCAGAAGGGGCTCATCTCAGGCTGTCCTGTAGCCACTTCAGAGTCAGGACTATACTAAAGGGCTTGTGCCCCAGGACTGTGGCTACCTCCCATACCATGTTGGCCTCGTAGGATCCTTTTCCGAACACTGAGCTGCTGGCCCAGTATATCAGAGCACCTGCTGGAGTCCTAGAGATTATGGTGCCACCAGCCTAGGGCTGTGGCTGGGTGTGCAGTAAGTGGGCAGCCATGCCCATGCTCAGGCTGGTCCTGCTTCTTGGGCCTGGGAAAGTCGTGCTACAAACCTTGCCTCAGGAGAAGACCAGCACCCAGCTTTCCAGAGAGGCCTGGAATCCACAGTGGGTGCTCTGCCAGGAGGAAGGGGGGGTTGCATGCTAATGCCAGGCCAGGGCACAGAGAAAGACAGTGGGATCCCTGACCTTCCAAGGTGTCCTCCTTGAGGGAGATCATCCAGATGGGCAATAGTGAGGCCAGACGAAGCTCCGGGAGGAGAAGCCCCGCTGGAAGGTGAGAGAGGCTTCCCAGAAGGTTGTGGCACTTGGCAGTGTTCTGAAGAAGAGTGGTGTAGGCAGAGAAGTGGGGATAGTCACCTCGCATCCAGAGGACAGTAGGCAGGCCCTTGCCATGGTGGAGTCTCAATGATCATGGCCTTTGGTAGTGGTGCCCCTAAGCTGTGGGCTGGAACATAGCAGATGAAATGAGAGCTGTTTTAAATGAACTTTGTTTCTATGACAACCAATTCTCAATTCACTCAACAGGAATTTATTTGGGCACCTAACTACAGGTATGAAATTGGATTAACCATTAAGTAGAGAAGGAGGTGCCCCCTCATCTCCAGTAAGAAAAGGCCAGTTAACCTGTTAGGCTGTTACCAGCATCTAGTCCGCTTACTGAGCTGGGTGTGGGTCAGAGGCTGCTTAGATGCCTCTGCCTGAGGCCTGCAGGGCTTGTGGACAAAGCAGGAAGAGGCACTGAAGCTTTTCTGTCCCATAGCAGCCTGGAGAAGTCTGGAGTGAAAGCAGTGCTGGTGTCCAGCTGGTCTTCCCGGAGGGAGCTCAGATAGCCACACTGTTGGGGATCCGGTCCGGGGACAGGTAGTAATAGGGCAACTTTTTGTTCTTGTTGCGCTCTGCGATCACACTGACGATGGCCTCCAGGTTCTTGCGGAAGCGGACCATGGCCTCCTTCACGGGCTTCTCGGTAAAGTGCTCTTCAGGGTACATGCCTAGGAACAGCTGAGGTCCAGACATGGACAGACAGGTGGGTCAGTCTACTGGGGGACTTGGTAAATGGACAGGCCTCAAGCTACCCTGGGAACCTCCTCCCCTCCTAGTCTACCCTCTGCTACCTGCAAGAGTGACAGCCACAAAAAGGACAATATCCTTTCACTTGAAACAACCTGGATGAACCTGGCCATTATGTTAAGTGAAATAAGCCAGGCACAGAAGGACAAATGTGGCATGGTCTCATTAATACATGGACTCTAAACACCTTAAAGTTGAGTAGAACAGTATCATGGGGTGAGAGGTGAGTCAGTGGGTACAGGCTGCAGTCAAGCATGTGGAGGGTCCTAGTGGGCTGTGGCTTGGCAGGGGACTATAGCTGACAATATTGTAGAACATGTTTTATAGTAACTAGGAGACTGTGTTCCCACTCACAGGTAACGTGTGTGAGGCACCAGATCTGCTAAATGGGTAGACTGCTCATCACCCTGTGCATGCATGTGTGCATGTATGTGCATTGAGAGATCACGTAGAACTAGGAGTATGCATGAGCATGAAGTGTCCATCAGAAACAGCAGAAATAAAAGGAAGCAGAAAGCCAGCGTGATGCTCCCTCTAACCTGCCTCCCCGAAAGAAGCTCCAGAGCCCAGGCCTGGTAGATGGGTGAATTTAGAAGGGGCCACACCTGCTGCTGAGGCCTGCTGGGGCCACAGGGAGCCAGCAATGGTGCAGCACAGCAGGACTGACCATGGCATCCTGTGTGATATCCTCCAGGGCTCCAGGCCTGCAGGGCACCAGCCAAGGGCTGTGGGTCGGAACTGTGTGGCAGCATGTGTGTGGGCCCTGTGCTTATGAGCTTGCACATGTAGGTGTCTGTGAGACTGGACTGTAAGACTGGACTGATCTCTGAAAGCACTGCCAGGTTATAAAACTAGCAGGTCTTGGGTAGGGCAGTGGGATTTGGATGTAGTGTGTGGAGTGAAATCCAGTCCTCATGATCTCCCGCTATGACATCCCTCTGTCAGGAACGCATCACATTCCTGAAGTACAGGTGTGCATCACACTGAGCCCAGACACAAGGATGACCAGGAAGAACCAGTGCTAGGCTGGTGACTGGCTCCTCCCTCTTGCACACAGGAGCTCCTACCAAAGGCCTGTGTCCACCCACAGGGTCCCCATTTGGCGGTGAAGTACACGTGTGCACCTCTGGAAGGAGGCAGGACTCTTCTTCCCCTTCCCTTGGGGGCCAGGGGGGACCACATACTTGGTCACTGCTGAAAGTGGGACGGGGACACTTGGCGCCCTCTAATGGCAATGAGTGGGATAGCGCCGAGTCTCTCCTAGCCCCTGCCCCAGCCAGGGAGCTGGCGGCACCTGTCCTCTTTTTCCCCTTCAGGCTGGCACTCAGGCTCTTGGCTTCCAGAACGGAACAGTGGAGCCTGTCTGCCAGCGCCGCTATCCCGGCCAGTGCCTCACCTCGTTCTCCTGCACCTGGCTCAGTGCCCACACAGCGCCCAGGTGCCAACACGAGCGGCCACGGTCTGGCAGCGTCTCCACGATCTGCTCAATGGTCACCACGCCCTTGGCTGTGGGCGGCGGGGCCCTCATAGTAGGGGGCGCATTGGGGATCCAGGAGCACCAGTCGTACTGGGGACAACACGGACTTTGGTGGGTCCCTGGAGCCCAGGTGCGGAGCCACCCTGCTACCCGTGCAGGCACCTACTGACAGCAGGGATCCTCTCCCTTCCCAATGACCCCCGTCCTTCCCAGCGGGAACCCAGCACAGAGCCCAGGTAGGTAGGACAGGGTTAGGATTCAGGTCAGGATCAAACCCACTTACCTGCCCAAAGTTGACAGCTGCGTGCTGCGCGGATGCGGTGAAGATGACCACAGTCAGGTATTTAGTCAGCTGTTCGCGGCTCCGAAGCGCCTTGGGGAAACCTGGGGAGCGCATGCGGTCAGCTGGGAGTGAGTCCACCTGACCCCCACACGGGCCAACACGGGTGCGACGCCTACCTGAGGCCTTGCAACCCCGCATGCCATACACATAGATGTCCTTGGCAAAGGCCTGCAGCTCTGTGTCCTCTGCCACCACCTGGTCACTCTCATAGTAGAGGTCCACGACTTCAGCCACGAAGCTGGACAGGGTGGCTGATCAACTTACAGAACCGGGAAACAGCAGGTCCAGTGGGGGGCGCCGTCCAGTCCCAGGCTCCTCCCCAGGGCCTCCCTCCTGGTGGTCCAGTCCCCCTCACAGTCTAGTCCACGGGGCTCCCTAGCCCCACACTCAGGCCCCACCCAGAGGCTTCCAAGGCTTAGCCCCGCACACCTGTGGATGGCCTCCCACACCCGCAGCCCGTCGTCACGGTAGAAGTAGTAGGGGATGTCCTCGGCGCTGTCCATGCCGCGGGCCCGGATGGCCTCGGGGAAGCACAGGGAGGCGTAGGTCAGGTCCTGCATGGCCCGTTGCACCATCTGCACATGCCCACCGCCGCCTGTGGCGTTGGCCTGTGGGAGGGGGCGCCCCTGAGCCAGCGCTCTGGGGACTGGGGGAGCAGGGTGGGGAAGCAGCGCAAACCACATGGCAGGGGGGAGGGGAGGGTTGGCAGGAAGGATGATCAACTCAGGAAGGACAAGACCCCAGCCCACCTCCTAGCAGCACCTGGACTCAGCTGGGTGAAGGCACAGGGTCAGGTCGGGGCGCGCACCTTGTCAAAGAGGCCATACTCGCAGATGAGCTGCTCACGGGCCTTGGTGTTGATGGCGATGGTGAACCGCACGTGGGCCACCAGCAGCTAAAGGACAGGGAACCTCAGAGAAGGCTGCTGCAGTAGCCCAGCCCAGCCTGCGGTGCTGATCTTCCTGCTGAGGAACTGTAGGGTCTGGGGCTGGGCTTCAGTGCTGACCTTGACATCATCTGCGCTGGACTATTACTGCCTTAAGCCTCTTGAGGACCCCTTCAGGGCTCTCTGAAGGTACCGCCCACCATCCCTTGTTGAACAGTGAGGACCCTACGCTTGAACAACTGGCCTACCTTGAAAATGGGGTGCACAGCAGGCAGCTGGCGGTACATGGCAATGCCAAACACCTCAGACACGAGGTGTGTGCGCAGCAGGTGGGTGATGGTCTGGTGGACGTGGAAGTCGCTGGAACGCACCCAGATTTTTGCCAAAAGCCAGTCGTACTTTGCATCAGAAGGGAGAAAAATGGGGTTCTCTTCTCCTGGGGTTTGGTTAAGCTGATAGGTTGAAGAGAGAAAAGGTGTTCATGTGTTGTGCCCCAGAGGAGCTATTGGAGAAGCTACCTCCTGGGAAATTCCAGATGCATCTAAGCATCTTCCCCAACAACTTTCAGACCACAGGAAGAGCATAGAGGCTGTGGGGTCCAGGCCTGGTGCTTCCCATCCCAGCTACATCACTGGAAACCCATGTGCCTAGCTGGTCTCAGCTCCTCCTTCCAGGATAGGGATGCTAGTGTTAGCCTGGATGCTGCCTCAGGAGTGGGATACAGTGGCCATGCCCCCATACCACCCCACAATTCTCCCTCTCCCCTGCCCTTGAGTGCTGCTCCTAGTGGGGTGGCAGTTAAGGTGAACTGGGGGAGTGGTGTATCACCACACCCGCTGAGCCAAGAGTGAGAAAACGGTTTTGAGGAGCTCTGGAGCCTGGAGACAGGGAGGCTCAGGAATCTGGCAGATGACTTCTCTGTCTCGCAATCCACAACAGTGTTGAGAGAGATGTAATGCCCAGCCTGCATGAAATGTAAAATTTTCAAGGAGCCACATTTTAAAATGTAGACCGAAACAGGGGATATATAGGTTAATAATGTAATTTAATTTTACCCAATATATCATCCAAAAATCATCTTATATGAAGCCACATTTAAAAATATTCAATAATATACTCCACATATTTCCCCTCCCTATTTGAAATCTGGGGTATTAATATATGCGGTGAATGTTTCAGTGTAAGATTGTATTACAGTAAAGATGTGTTACCATTAATCCCCTCAAAAATGTTTCCTTTTGCTTTGAGCGCATTTGCTCCACGATTCTTGCCACTTTCTGAAGCAGTTCTGGAAGTCCTTTTTTCATGAGTTTCTTTATGATCACAAATATGGCAAATGCTGCTGCCAAGAACAGTCCAACAGAAAGGCCAGCTCATGTGAAATCACAGTGCATCCTCATCCACCTTATTCACTGAGATTTCTGGCTCTTCTTCAGTGTAAAAATGGTCGAAGAAAGTAAATGAGAGCAACTAGTGCTATGGTTGTGTCTAGTTTTCCCCAAAACCTCATGCAGTCCTTGGGGCAGGCTTCTAGAGTCTGTGATTGATTCATGATCCAGCGTTGGGACTATGCATGTGGGTGCTACACCTGCCCTGGGACTGATAGCCTGAATACAAGGGAGGGAGAAAGGCTTGCTAGCTGTTACAGCTGCTGCTTCTTCCTTTGCTCTTTGTTATTTTCTGCCACAATGAACAGCTTTCCTCTGCCATGTGCCACTGTGCCTTGGAGCCAGCCAGTATGGACTGAAACCTCCACTAACTATGAGCTAAATAAACCTTTCCTTCCTTAATTTTAAGTGTTGGGTATTTTGTCTCATCAATGAAAGAAAAGTCACTGGGACAACTAGACCCTCAAGAAAGAAGACTCCAGAACTGCTTCAGAAAGGGGCAAGAGCAATGGGACAGGAGTGTCCAAAGGAAGAGAGTGTTTTGAGAGGAATTCATGGAAATGGTCCTTTACTGTAATAAGTTTTGAAAATTTGAGCATTCAAATATCATCATATTTTAAAATCACAATTGCATTTTGCAACTACAGCCCTTGGTGTGGCCCACATAAGTCTCAGCTCCAGCACCGGGCAGGTGCAGGGCAGCTCTGGCAGTCTCCTGGCTATTCCTGGAGGATTCAGAGGGGAGGAGAGAGGAGTGGCTGCTGCTCTGCATAGTGCTGTTTTCTTGGGCTGGCTCTGCTGACTCCTTGCATTTTTTCCTCAGTTGATCCATGTTCCTGCTTCTTTAACAATCTGAGGTCTCCACTGTATCTTCAGCTTCACACTGAAGACTTTGCACACAGCCCTCTCAGGAGCACGCTGCCTGGCCTCCTAGGCCACCCTCTGAAATCTGGGTGGAAACCTCCTCATGGCTGTCGCATTCTGCATGCACCTAAAACAAGCACTGTGAGGATGACACCAAGGTCTGCCACCAACAGGAGCGGCAGCCAGGCTTCCTTCTCTCTCAGCTATGGGATCCAGTGCCTGTGAGCTCAATCCTAAGGAGCAACTTCTCCAAGGCACCACCATTCTGAAATGGTGTTTTGAGGGACTCTTCCCCCAAAAATCTCTGACTTTTGTAACTCCAAGGCTGCAGAGGCTGAAGTCCTGCTGGTTCTTGTTATGTCCTCAGGCCAACTATTGTTCTCCTGTGAAAAACTTGGCTTTTTTGCTAGATTTGTCAGGGACCAATTTTTCCTCTGTTCCATCTTTTCAGGATGCAACTTTACTTGAGCTTTCTTTCTGGCCAAACTTGAAACATTTTAAATCACTCTTTTGGCCTCTTGGCCCTTAATTCATAACATAAACCTGGCAAAAAGCCCCCGACAGTAGTCATGCCACAGCCTCAACATTACACTGCCTTGAAATTTCTTCTGCCAGATTAATTAGTTTGCTTCCCTTAATCTTAGTTTCAGGCAAAGTCACTGGACACAAGCAAAATGAAGACAAATTTTCTGTGAAGGCATAACACATTGTTAGGAGTCCAACACCCATTGTAGTCCTTCCTAGCAGAAAACTCTTGAACCTGGTCTTTGTTGGCAGCATTTGTACCGACATTCTGGTCTTTGGAGCTCTGATCAGAACCTCTCATCAAGTGCAGCTTATGGCATTCCACGGCTGCTTCTTCAGTGCACACCTCCAAACCTTTCCAAACTTTTTCTGCAAGCCAGTTCCAAAGGCTCCTAAATCACATGGTTAGGTATAGTCACAGCAATGACTCTGGTGACTTTTCTCTCATTGCTGAAACAAAAATATCCAACACCCAAGGTTAAAGAAGGAAAGGTTTATTTAGCTCAGGGTTTGTAGAGTTTTCATTTCTTAGCTCAGTTCAAGGCAGGGTGGCATGGCAGAGGGGCACCAGAGAGGAGCAAGCAAAGGCAGCAAGTAATAAACAACCAGGAATCCTCTTTCTGCCCTTTATATTTTGTCCAGTCTAGTACTTATGCTCTTAGTCCTAGCATCACACCATGAATCGATCCCAGCATCATATCCTTGACCCCAGCATCACACAGCCTAGACTCAGCCACCTCTAAAAAGCCCCTCCTGTGATTGCGTGAGGCTTTGGGGGACATCTAAATATAAGCTGCTTCTTCAGTGGACATCTCCAAACAGACTCTCCAAATAAGGAGAGTCAATCTAAAAACTTAGAACACAGGGTTTATTGATCCTACATTTACATAACCTTTTCCATCCCCTTCATGACCAAGGGCATCTGCATTAAAAATAACCAAGGTCAAGATTTTCAGGATCATCCAATTGCAACCTTTGACCTTGTCCTGTTTCAGACCCCTGGACCTCCAGTCAGTGCCGAGTTTGCAGTCACCTTGCACTCCAGGGAAGACACAGTCTTGCAGGCAGATCACCTCAGGAAGGATCTGGGGCTGACCCCATCTCACAGGACCCCATTGCCTCTTCTGCCCATCAGGACTCCTCTGAAGCCAAGAGCTAGTTCTGAGCTCACCACCAGCCAGTCTACAGCTCAGCCAGGAGCATCTAGCCTGCCCACTTTCCAGTCCCCAGGAGTCTATGAACCCCAATCCTTGTCTCTGTCATCTTTTCTGTGAAACCTGTTTCCTTAGCCCCTGGAAGACAGATATTGAACTTGTCTGTGCATGCAACACAGTTGTGCTGATTCAAACTCCTATTCGACCTCCCCACAGCTGGGTCCTTGATGGCGTATCAGGTGGTTGAGCCCCGTCTGTTGGGATCCCAGAACCTGGGCTTCTGATGAAAATTCCACTGACATTCTTGCAGAACAATGCTCTTCCTCTTTGAAGGGGTCCCAGTGCTCACGGTCCCTGGGCATCCCATCTATCTGCTGCTTCACTGGCATAATCTGTGTGGGCCCCAGACACTCATGCTGGGCCCTGCCTAGAATGCATGGTTTGATGCAATGCACACCTTAGAGGAAGGAAAGAATTTTCCTGCAGCCTCACTTAACCATAAATGGAACCTGAGACCTCTCAGGGCACCTGCCTTCCTGGCACTGGCCCACCTGCATGCTTGTATTCTCCTATCCAAGGCTGTGAAAATCTATCACTTTGTAATAAACTCTGCTGATACCCTGTATCATAGCCTATGTATCTTACCTGAGAGCTTTCGTCAAAGACACAAAAAACTGAGGAATGTCTCAGGCCCCTGCTGCATTAAGACCTGCTTCCCAGTTACAACCCTATGTCCCATGCCTCCCATGCCTACACAAATATTTGTCCATGAACACAGTGTCCTGGATTGCTACATCCATTTGCATAGATGAGATCCTGTTATTTATATCAATCCCTATGTCTTGCCTTTCTCCTTTGTCAACCCATGGTGGAGACATGTGTAGGTATGTGGGGGTTGGTAGCCTGGCTATGGAAAGTCATTCAGCCTGTCCTCCACTCCTTCAGTTTTTTTAAGTCTGTTTTCCCCGCCAGCAGTGTGGATCATCACCCTCCCAGGCACAACAGTGTGCTGTATCTCCAGCACTCTGGCCGCAGGGCGTGGCATGCGCCAGCTAGGGAGAGAGTGCTCTCTTCCTCCCAGAAAGCCTAGTAAACTCTTTCTGTGGTTTCACACTGTGGCCCCAGCTGTGCCAGCCTGACCCCGTGACCCTCGCCTTGTCCACTCTGAAATCTAGAACCGTAACAGGTACACTGGATACCCAGGTCTGCAGGACCTGCTCAGCTGCCGGCTTGGGTATACTACTGGCTGCAACACCCAGGTCTCATGATGTAGACGTAATCCTGGGCTGCTGGGCAGCGCCTGAGTTGCTGCTTTTGCTGGCAGTTGGGTGTTTACCACTTTTTGGTTTGCCTTCCTGGTATCTCATTCTTAATCTTAGTTTGTACTTCCTTAACTACTGGCTGAGAATTTTCCATATTCTGATGGCCAGATTTCCATTTCCTCTTCCATGAAGCCCTCACATATGCTCTGCCCATTGTTCCAGAACGCGTTTGTTTCAGCAATCTGCAGGAGCTCTTTGCATGTTGCATGTTCATGATTTTCACCCTTCAGCTGGCACTTGTGGTGCAGTTACCTTCCCCAGTCTATTACCGCCTCTGACTTTGCTTGTGGTGAATTGTACCATTCCATGTTTAAGATCTTATGTCATCACATGATCCTGCCTTGCCCTCATAACTTCCTGCCTTCTTGGTTTTAAAGTCTCCTTAGTCCACACATGATCCACTGTCTCCTGTCTCCTCTTTCGCTTTAGTCTTTACTTATCTGTCTATCATCATGTAGCACTCAGCCTTACCAGGGCCCTCATTCATCCTTCCTGTCCTGCAAGGAACATGCACTGTGGGAAATTGGGATTTTTAAAAAAATTTTATATTTAGTACAAGGTCTACAGGGTCTCACTACATAGATCTGACTCATAGTGGTTCTCCTGTTTTCAGCCTCCCAAGTGCTGGGATTACAAAGGTATGTGCCACTGTGTCCAGTCTCAGTCGTCATCTCAGCACGCCCCAGGAGTGGAGTTGGCCCAGTATGCTGGTGATCAAACCCCAACTGCTGCACTCTGCCTAGACAGGTGTTTTAGTCCGCTGAGCTATCTGGCCATCCCTGGAAATTAGGATTATTTCCCTGGTGTTTCTTTGGAGTCCACAGTCTGCCAAGTGAGGGGGGCTGAAGTGGGACACTAACTTCCCACTGTGAAAGGTAGTCCTCAAAACCATGCGTCCATCACTGGATGATCCAACCTCTCATCATGTCTAGAACACCATGTTTTCCCTGTCCCCATGGGAGTCACAAGTCCCTGTCCAGCATAAACATACATATTTCATTCTGATCCCCTTGGCCACTGACATCAGCAAGTCCCCACACACCTGTCAATTAATTTCCAGACACCCCTCCTCAAATATAAAATTCTCAGCCTCTCACCCCAACGGCATGATTTCCTCCCCTGGACTTGCATCAAGCCTCAAGTCAATACTTTTATTTATGATTTTAATTTTTTAAAAATGCAGTGATGTTTCGAGTGATGTTTGCTCTATTAACTGACATAGTCACAGGCTTTCTCCTCACTGGCAGAATGAATCACAGGAGGCTCTGCTTACATTGAGCTCTCCGGAGTAGTGACTTCCTTGGAACTTGGCGCTCATCACCACCCTGCTGAGCTCATTTTAATAGTAACTCTGCTTGGTTTTCAGCTTCCTTTTGTAGCCCAGGTGTGTCCTGTTATAGAATTTAGTCTACACTCGTGGCATGGAATCAGTCTGGGGGCTGATGATCCATCAGAGGCTCTGGAAAGGTCTGCTAAACCCAGGGCTCATGATGCCGCTTCTCCCACTTGAGAGTTTCATCAGCTGCTGGTATAGAACCTGGCCTGTTTTCTACAACTTCTTGTAATTTACATTTCCATGGCTTTAAGAATATGTATTTCTTTTACCTTATCTAATATTGCTGCCTCACAATTACTCTGTTTAAAAATTCTTGGGGCTGGGGAGATGGCTCAGTGGAATAAGCACTTCCCTGGCAAGCGTAAGGGCCTGAGTTCAATCCCCGGTTCCGGAAAAAAAAAAAAAAAAAAAAAAAGATCAATTTCAAAAATTCTTTTTAATGTCATCCCTTTCTTTCTCCATGCATAATTCTGGGACTGGAGATGGACCCCAAGGCTGCACGCATTCACAGTGTGAGCTCTGTACCCTGCTCCTCTCTGGTGCTCCTGCTTTTCCAGTAGCCCAAGGAGGAGAGACATTCCCAGATGTTTCAAAGAACCACATTTTTGATTTATTGTCCTCTAATTTTTGTCTAAGTGGGTCTTGGTATTTGTACTCCATATTTATTTATTTATTTATTTTTGGCAGAACTGAGGATTGAACTCAGGCCCTTGTGCTTGCCA
>NDGN011483806.1:0-19813 GCA_002564285.1 Tympanoctomys barrerae
TGGGGAGATAGCTCAGTAGAATAAGTGTCTGCCTGGCAAGCACAGGGTCCTGAGTTCAATCCTCAATACCAAATATATATATATATATATATATATATTATATATATAATACATATATACATATATATGTATATATGTATGTATATATGTATATATTTGTTGAAGAATGTGGGGAAGACTTACTAGGCTGAAGAATAAATCCATGTGGTCTTTACGTACTAACAATATAAGTAAATGCTTTAAAAACACAATAAAAGTAAAGTAAAATACTCTTTTCTAGAAGATAAATGGACTCTCCAATCTCTCTCTGACCACAGTCCTAAGATTTTGCACTGAGCCAGGGCCGCCTATGAGCCCACTGTATATGCAGGCAAAGCCATCTATCTTCTATTTTAAAAAGTTCTGAGATAATTGTTGTCAGTTTACCAAGAAAATTAAATCTAGTTATTCAGATATTCACCACTCTCTCAAATGCTGTACCTTCCTTGGAGTTCAGAGGGGAGCCAGACCCTTGGAAATCTCTTATTCAACGTTTCATGATCCACTGTACTCACTTCACACCAAGGATCAGGATTTCTAACTGAAAGCAAGAGAGGAGCCAGTTTCCATGGACTAAAAATAGACTTGTTGTCCTCATTTCACAATTTACAAATTGTTGAATAATATAATAAGGGATATTGTGAGTTCCCGTACATTTGTTCCCTCATCTATCTTTCTCTCTCTCTTTCTTTCTTTCTTTCTTTCGTTCGTTCTTTCTTTCTTTCTTTCTTTCTTTCCTTCTCTCTCTCTCTTTCCTTCTTTCTTTCTTTTTATGTTTGTGTGCAGGGTCTCACTATACAGTTTGGACTTATAGTGATCCTCCTGTTTTCAACCTCCCTAGTGCTGGGATTATACGCATGTTCCACCACACCCGGACTCCATCACTGGCTCAGTGCCCCTGGGAGGCAGGGCTGGCACAGCATACAGTGCCAGAGATCGAACCCTGGCCCTTGCAATTGACTAAGCAAGTGCTTAATCCACTGAGCTATCTTGCCTGCCCTTCCTCATCTTTAAAATGGTTTCAATAACAAGTCTACACAATATAGTAAAGATTGAAAGATAGTCATATATGAGAAAAGTTTAAAGAAATGCAGAGCACGCAGATGTTGACTTGCTCAAAATGGCATTGTGAGGAAGTGTTTGACATTTTGCAAACTCATCCTGTAGTTCAAGCAACTCAGTTCAGGCCTTGCTAGTACTGTTTATCATGTTTGTTGTAATCCGAAGCTAGACACAAACAGAATGGAGAGCAAGTAGTAAAATACCTCAAGTTTTAGAACTGTAATTACACAAATTCAAAGCAATAGCCAAATACATTTAAAAACTGAATGAAAAACTGTACAATATTCACATTTTGTATTTAGTTTTTGAAAAGATAATTAATATAAGCAAGTTTTTTGAAATATACCAACACCCAACTAAAGCATCTTATTTCCACTGTTGTTCCCTAAACCTCCAGTGTTTCTAGTACAATGCAGTCCCATTTTCAAGCTCCTGACTTCAAGAGGAATTGCACAACTATGTAAGATAGCTGTGCATAGGTAATTTCAGTCCAAGTTTAAACTGTGTCATAACATGCTCACCTTTCTGCTTATCTATTTGTTAAAATATGTGTAGAAACGATTTGTATAAATGTTGTGAAGATATTCTTAATGTAGAAACACATAGAATAGGACCCAAAAGTCTTCAGATCTTACAAAGTAAAACCAATTACATAGCATTAAGCCTTTGTTTCATAGGACAAAATGGGATTTTTTGTCCCTATTCCTCAACTTACTTTTATTTACTATTGTTAACATTTTGCCAAAGGAAAATATAGTGAGCCTATTATTCTTAATGACTAATTAGCATTCTATGCAGTGCTTAGGACATTGCAAGTCTTCTAGGGTTAGGGATATGGCTCAGTGGTATAAATGCCTGCCTGGCAAGTGCAAGGTCCTGAGGTCAATTCCTGGTAGCAATAAATAAATAAATTGGGGCGGGAGAGATGCTCAGTGGAATGAGTGCTTTCCCTGGAAAGCGCAAGAGCCTGAGTGCAATCCCCAGTTCTGCCAAAATAAATAAATAAGTAAATAAGTCTTCTACTTTTTTCTTTGGTTCTGGGGATCTAACCCAGGGCCTGACACATTCAAAGCACACATCCTGCTACTGAATTACACCATGAGGCCACAGTTCAAAAAATTTCCTTTTCCTTTTCTTTTTTTAAAAACATTTTTTATTCTTTAAACAATAATAACAGTTAGAAATGTAAATCAAAATAAATCTTCTGGTGGAAAATATAGGTAGAAATCTTAAAAACAGAAACATTTTATAGAATGCTTTTCTTTATATCGTACAGCTTTACACTCATGTTCTTATGTTTTTCTTCAATAGATTTCTGGATATATGATTGCTAAAACCTAACAAGTGTCATATTTCTTTCCAAACATGTGAAGCAATTTATAGTCCTACCAACATTGGAGGAAAAAGTCTTTTTCCATACTTTTAACAGCCTGGGACCATATCAGTTTTATAAATTCAGATTTTAAAAGTATTTTAAGTGAACTTCTTTTTATGCATTCTTAACTGATCTGAAATTTGAATCTTATCATCAGGGAGACACAACAGCATTGCTACCTTCCCCATATTACACAAACTCATGAGTATATGGTACCTTAGTTGCAGTGAAATATGACATATATAATTATAATAAGTGATAAAAATGAAACTTTAACATTTTTTATTTTATTAATTTCTAGTGAACTTGATTGCTGCTTTGTGTTTATGCTTCCTAGATGTAATTTTTAAATAAATTATTCATACTTCAACTAGTTTTGATAATGGTGCATATAAAGTAGTTGTACAAAAGATGTGGGCTCCACAGCCAGTGTGCACTGCACACTCCTTATGAAAGTAGGTACAGCGAGTGCTGTGGCTCAGTGTCTCACGGTGGGAAGCATGTTTATAGTGAAGGGATTTGTTCTGATATAAAACTTACATACAATCTGCAGAATGACTATTTTCTTGGGAAAGGGACTCATTTTTTTCTTATTTTAAAAATCCTATTACCGTTTGTCTTGTAATACATGATAATTGCTCCCATCATGGGGAATTGGTGTATGGATATAATATAACTTGATAATTTTAGATCCCTTTACCTGCCCCTCTAAGCTTCCTTCTTCTGAACCCCTTTTGTATCTCCAAAAAGTCTTTTTGGTGTCTATTGCATCTCCCTTAATTTACTTTTATTCATAATTTGGTTTCTCATCTAAGAGAAAAATAATATCTAGCTTAGTATGCCTGACTTATTTCACTCAATATTATGATCTCCAGGGTAAAAGAACTTTAACTTTTTTTTCCTTTTTTAGTTGACAAAGAGCATGCTCTTCTGGGTGTAGTTGGCCCTCCTGTCCTTCCTGAGAGAGAGAGTCATTGTGTCCTCCAAATAGCTTTCACTCATCTTTCAAGAGATACATAAAGCTACAGAGCTTGATTGCTATATTCTAGTACTGACAATTGAGACTGGGTCAAAAATATACAAACAAACAAACAAACACACAAGCCAAACAAAAAACAAACAATGAAGTAACCTGTCATTCTAATTGTTACCTTCCTCTCTAGCTGTAACAAGGAATATTTTATTAAGAAATTCACTGCTTGTCTGGGTAGATGGCTCAGTGATCTAAGCACCTGCCTGGCAAATTCACAGACCCGGGTTCAATCCCTAGTACCACATGCCCTGCTGGCCCTGGCACCAAGCAAATTCCTGTGGAAGTACACAATGTAATCCCAACACTGGGGAGTCTGATACAGGAGGATCACTATAAGTCTGACCTAGGTAGCAAGACCCTTTATCAAATAAATAAAAAAATATTTTTTTAAAGAAACAAATGTATTGCTTGATGTATACTAATATTCCTTCCATTTTCATTCTTCATACTGTTAGCATTAAGTTTCTCAATAGATGATCTTTATTTCTACCTGTTATGTTCTGACAACCACTAAGCTAAAGGGATGTTGGTGTGGATGGAGGGTAACTACTGGCATCTAGTGGGTAAAAGACTGAGATCCTAAAATATATAGGACTCCTGCAACCAAGAATTATTTAGCCTAAACATCAATATTGCCAAAGTTAAGAGACACTGCTTTGATGTCTGTTTTAAAGATGCCCTTAACCTGCAAATCACAGTCTTTGGAGCTGCAGTATGACCTGCTGGGGTTTCCCTGCCCCAAAGCCTCTGCCCTCCTCCTGCCCCAAACACATGAGTGATGAGAGGCATACTTGCGACTAATACTGCTTTCCCACAGGAGTGGTGTGGCAGGGTGTGGACAACAACAGCACGCCTGTAATTTGAGGAGAGCAACCAGGGGATTTTGATATCTCCCCTTCCTCCCAACGGCTGAGCTACCCCTGTAATTTGGGCAGGCTGAAAACACTGATTGTCAAAATACTTTGATTTACACACTTCTCCACCTCTCCTCTCCTCCAAAGTTTTCCATGTTTGCCCATAGCTGCTTTAGAAGGACATACAATGTCTCATGTTAGAATCTTCTATTTATAAAAAAGTTTCTTTAATTGCATAGCAATTTAGGACAAAGGGAGATTTACATTTTCTGGTATATGATATGTATTCCAAATGAATCATTTGCTAGAATTTGGACAATCATTTCCTGGGTAAATATAGATGACTCTCAAAGTTTTGCTTGATCCTAAGCACTTTCACTTAAACATTTACTCTAAAATACTTAATTTGTGTCTATGTTGGACAAATGATGGGTTGGAAATTTGAAAATTAGTAGTTTTATTCACTTAGTAACAATACATTTTCTCCATAGTTAATATATGTATATATAACATATGTATGGACTTCTGTGTGGGTTTAGACATGTGCACACATATAATTCCTAGAGTTCTTTTCTGCACCCCTGTTTCCCCTGTCAAGGTGGCATCTTGCACAATCAGCCCGGCAGATGTGACTCCTAGGTTGCCTTGGAGGCAGGGTGGAGAATCTCAATAGTCCAACCGCTCGTCTCCTCAGGGACAGCTGCTGCTTGCAACCTAGCCATCTCTGCTCCCTGTGCTGCACCAGCACTGTCATTTTAGGCTGAGGGCTCATTGTGACACTGGGACAGGAACAAAATAAGTTTATAGGATGAGGGATTCCAGCTGTGGCATCCTTGATCTCTGTCTTTTTTCACTGCTTCTATTTTTTTTCTTTTGAGAAGGTTGCCTGGTTCTCTAATTTTCATCTTTTGCTGTCTGTTTTCTAATGCAGAAGGTTTTATATTTGCCCAGAATACTACTTTAGTTTTATCCTACAAGTTTTGATAAAAGAATTCTTGTTATATTCAATTAGAATATTCTCTGGTTCCTTCTTTGACCTATGGGTTATTCTACAATGTTTTGGAACGTAATACTTAGTAACTTTCCTCCTTCTCTCACCTTTGCTCCATACTGTTTGGTTTTGCAGGTGCTTCTTTAGGCCTCTATTCACATATATATCTATATATAATGAATAAATTTGAATATATATGATGCCAACACTTTCAACAGTTATCATAAATAATTTTTACAACATTCACAGGAATGTGGTTACTTTTGAGTGGCAGGGCACTTGTTGAAGAATGCATGACACCAGGGCTTAAATCTCCTATTACTGTAAAAAAAAAGTTCTGAAAAGTATACTACTTCTCAGTCAAAGCTCACAGAATATAAAAACAGCCATCACTTCACTAATGATTCCATTCATGTGAATTTTCTCGGAATATCTGATCAATAAAGCACATGTGAAAAAATTAAAGACTACTGGTACAATGGCTTAAAAATTTGCAAAATTGTTTTCAGAGTAGGGAAAACAATATTTCATGGTGGCTTCTTGAACATGCCATGCTCACGCAGCTGTAGCTTAAGTCCATCACAAAAGATTTGACAGGATATTTGTCCTGAATGTGGAGGCAAAACATAATTGGAGTAACACATTCTCAATTTCATTTCTTGCCCTCATTTTTGCAATCAGTTACATTGTGTTTCTTGTGTATTTTACTTTAAAACTAAGCAAATAAATATTTCACATTTATATTATAGCTGGAATAGAGAAGAAATATAAGGACTCTTCTGATCATCAGTGTTTGTTTTCATTTATTCTGTAGCATACCAACTGTCAGGATTGAAGAAAACCCCAACATATGGATAATTGCGTTTTATTTATCTAGATATTTTGGAATCAATATGTTCTAATACTTGTTGCCAAACTATATGTTTCAGATTGCCCATGTCTACATTTGGGTCTGAATTCACTTGCAGAGGTAAAGGGGAAAATATTAACTAGGAAGGAGTTAACCTGTGTGATGAGTGCTAAAAATATACAACATGGAGCAAATTTCCATTTTAAGAAGTTGGCAGTAATAGAGTGATTAGAAATGTTGACTTTTATGCTTAAAATAATTTTTAAAAGTACATTCTTGACAAAAATGTCTCTGAAGCTGTCGTGAAGTCTTCAAGCTCTCTCTGAATGACAAAAGGAAGCTTAAATTTCATGTTGTTTTTATATGATTTAAGATGAATAACGTGGTATTCTGAAATTGGAAATCCTGCGATGGTACAAAAATTAGCCTATTAGGTTGCAATACATGAAATTACCATTTTTCTAGTTAGAATGATTATATCTTAGTTATTTCATGCATATCAGTCTAGCTTATTAATAATAATGTTTCAACTTACTGGTCATTTTAAAATCATGACTTTATATTTCATTACACTAAAATGCGTATTATATGCTAATGCTGTGCACAGCACTATAGGGGATCAGAAACGATTTTGTGTCTTATTTAATATAATTGTTATCATAGGGTTCATATGTTCTCTAGCCTAAAGTGCTTGTAGTCTTTGAAGCAGAACCTTAGCTGTTTACAGAGCCCGGTGTCATGGACACAATTGCATACATGAGCTAGAGAATGAATGAAGCTTACATGTAAGTGGATATAAATCACAGCTTTGTGCCCCAAGCAATTGTTCTATATATAGTTTCAAATTATTATTTTACTTTGGGGCAACAAGAGTGGAACTCTACAAACTGAGCTCAGCAGACACTTATTGGTGTTTACTGATTTTTCTTTTTCATTTTTTAGTTAAAATATTGAGAGAATCTGTTGATTATTTATGTGAACTGTAGGCATTTGGGAACTAGTTAAGGTCACACTAATTGTGTACTCTTTCATTTTACTATCCTAGGTGCTGAGGTTATGCAGAAGAACTAGCCACACTCATAATTTAAGAAACGTTATGGTTTCAGGGGAGAGATAGAAACAAGCTACACATTAACATGACTGACTGTATCAGGTAGAGCAAAGACTTGCCCTTATGTCTGAGCTTGACTGCTCCCACTACCACTTACAATGTAAGTGACATTGGGTGACTTTTATAAACAATCTGTGCTTTACTTTCATCTTTACAAGGGGAGACTAGTCAGTGTCCATCGCTGCAGATTGCTTTTGAGATTCAGTAAGCTGACCTAAGCGGAACACTAGATACTGGGATAATCCAATCACTTTTTAAGTGTTAGCTATCACAGTTTTTAAAAATAATAACATAGTGGGGCTGGGGAGATGGCTCAGTGGAATAAGCAATTCCCTGGAAAGTGCAAGGGCCTGAGTTCAATCCCTGGTTCCACCAAAAAAAAACCAAACCAAACAAAACAAAAAATATATATATATATATATATGGATATTTGTTCTTCCCATATCTAAAATTGTTCAGAAGGAAATGATATATTTTGAGCCCTGTTGATTTTCCTGGAGAGTCAAAAACACTATAGGCAATCTATTTTGGATTAAAATCTTTATTACCTCCTAACGAAGTGAACATTCATGTTCTTATATGCAGAAATAGAATTGATACCACCACACTTTTATGATTATCCTGAGAATTTAAAGAGATAATGTATATAGAGGCAGTCGATAATTAGTAGCTATTAACATTTATGAGATGAAAAATATATTCATTCAAATATATAACCACAAAACTAAGAAATTCAAATATGTGGTTACTCAAATAAAATAATTGTATTCTACTTTTAAAAATAACAACTCAGAGATTGACTAATTCTCAGCATGCTATGTCATTCATGCTTCATTCTTACCAAGGCCTTCTTAAAATCCTTGTAAAACTGGTTGTTCTCACTTATTTTTATAGTATTGCATAAAAATTCTTACAAACATAAGATATTATCTTATTTTTGCATTATGAAATGGAAACTGTCTACACAAATTTGTTATGTGATAGAGTTTATGCTAATTTTGCTGTAAGTTTAATGAGTATAGTGAGGGCTTGTTAATAATTAAAAAATTTTACTTCTTCAAGTTACAAATAAGTATTACAGTAAATACTTTCCAATCTTTATCTGACATGACATCTTACCAATACAGGCATCACAAAATAAATAATTTATGAAAAATATTTATTTAAAGAGCTGTAATTTACCTTGCATTTACCATATGCCATTCATCCAAGTAGCAATATAAAATATTCATTAGAGAAACTCATTAAAAACAAACTTCTATACAATGAGGT
Source organism: Tympanoctomys barrerae (assembly GCA_002564285.1). NCBI lineage: Eukaryota > Metazoa > Chordata > Mammalia > Rodentia > Octodontidae > Tympanoctomys > Tympanoctomys barrerae. Next base: position 8,588 of record NDGN011483806.1, read on the forward strand.
GACGGGCCAACAAAAAACATCAATCATAGCAGGGCTTTAAGTTTTTATTAGTGCATATGGACACACTAATATTTCAAAGTAGAAAATTATGAATATTTTGCTCTGGCTCTGGAATGGCCAGGCTGCTACAAAGACAAATTTGATAAGAGTATAACAAAGACAGGAACTGGTTTTTCTTCATTTGTTTTCATTTTAGTCAAGAAATCAGTGACAGTGCACTGAGATTTATTTTATTAATGATGAATCAACCTGATGTTATAATTAATGGGAAATCTATAGCTAATCTAGAGAAGAAATAACTAGGCACACAGTGATGTTTAAGCCTGGCATAACAGAGCTCCCTTCTGCTGCCTTGCCTGTGCACTGCAGGCAGAGCCACCACTATGCACATCCGTAGCTCCCTGGTGCACGCCGAGGCCCGTAAGAGAATGACCTCCACTCAGGCCTAAAAAGCCTTTTTTACAAAGCACCCCAAAAACAGGATTTAAAAAGAAAAGTGTCATATGCATACAATGTACCTATATATTGACTGCTCTGACAGCTTTAAATGTGTGCAGGTGTAGATACACACACAACTTAACACTACTAGTGAAACTATTAAATGTGAGTAACATCAGAGTTGAAGAAAATAACAAGCACAAATCAGCACATTCATGGGATTCGCATAAGTAGTGTTGTGTGCTCCTGGATCTCCCTATATAAACGAATTCACAATTCATTAGGAAGTTCTGTTAAATCTCTGCTTCACATTCACTGCCCTCTATTACACTGTTGATCTGTGATTAAATGTTCTAATAAAATTAACTGGCTTTGCTACAAACAGAACAGCTGGAGCTATGTTTAATTTCATGTCAAACATACACAGGAAACACCTGTCTAGGTGAAGTAATTTTTTAAAAAAATGACATTAATCCATCTGTTTTGGAAAATGGTGTCATGGTTGTCACATTAAAAAGTAATATCAACAAACATAGCAATCTTAAATTGCTTTGGAGCGCAAGTTTTCTAAAATTAACAAAATATTGCTTATCCAAATGTTATTGTGTCAGTCTTATTTTGTGCTGAATAATAAGAGACCTTCTTCCTTAACTCAGCAATTTTCAGCTCTTACCCTGTAAAACTTCCAGATGTTCAGTTAGTCTCTGTAGTTAAAGGATTAAAAGCCCTGGTGTGATATTTTACCTAAGTTTCGGTGCTGAAATCAAGCTGATATCATTCACTGATTTCTTCATGTAGTAGATAAGCTTTCCATGCATTTTAAGTTTTCCAAAGTATGCATAGATGATTTTTACTTGTGAACAAGTACATGCTCTTTGGAATTAAACATACCCAGGTGTGTATAGTTCACAATGATTTCTGATGAGGGAAGTACCCAAAGGAGGGCCCATGCAGGAAAGTAGGTAGGGTTTATTTGCAAATGTTTTCTCTTTAACTTGGTTTGCTTCAAAATTCTTAGCATATTGCCCTTCAAAAATGTTGTTTTTTCTGAATTTTATTGCAATTTCTGTTTCTTTGTAGAAGATGGATGGGTAGTGAAGACAGTAGTTAGAGGCTTTGTTATTAAAGTCATACTGTTATCTCCTTTCAGAAATGAGGCCATTAAAGAATTTTAAAGACAGATCACCCAGCATTATCTGACTACATGATGTCACTATTTGTCAAATGTCTTCAGTTTATATCACTATGTGTCGAATGTCTTTATTGACTTCATCATCAGATTCGCATAACTTGCGTTTTGTTAAACCCAACACGAAGGTCTTATTCTACATTCTGATACTGTTATACATACAAAGAAGTGTTTATTTCATGTTGTTTTTCTTCAAGTAATCTATAAGTAAAATGGATATGCAAGGGAAGTATATCCTATACCTATCTTTTCTTAGAGTGGCATGGGGTACTCATAATGTTCAGCTGTGTGTCCTCAGGGTAAAGTCATCAAAAAAAGTTATGAAAAACAACTCTTGAAGAACATCTTGCCAACCCAGAGTGTTCTAGATATATTTCCAGCAGAGTGAGAAAACACAGATTTGTTCACTACACGTAATAACAGATTTGTAACAGATCACAATCTTAGAAAAGTTTAATAGGCAACCTTAATGTTACTTCTATGCTCAGTAAGTAATTAATGACTCTAATTTCATAGTTATGACTACAGTTTTTATGCTGGTTTTTTTCAGTAATGATGGGAAGGCACATCCGAGGAGTAAAGGCTTGGGTCCACTGTTTGTGATAAATTCCAATAAAAATAATTAGTGTGGAAAAAGAAGACTACTCTTTTCCGAAATGATTCCGTATATACAGGCGGACTGCATGTGTGTAACTAGGGTAGTGTGAACAGGTGAAAAAAGTTAAAGAGGACATTACAAATAGGTTTACTCTAGAGAATGATAGTGGAGTCATGGCAACTAAATCTGGTTGTCCTGTGACAAGCTTTGCTAGGATCAAATCAGTGATGAATTCTTATAAGAAACCTCTGAGAGATAAGTTACTGTCTATAGGGTCTCTGGAGACCAGTTTCACTGCTATGTGTCAAAACTTGTCCCTGAGGATGAGAGGAGCATGAGCCTAGAAATTCTTGGAACTTCCACTGGGTTTATTTATAACAGCAGCTCTCTGTCTCTCTGTCTGTCTGTCTCTCTGTTTCCATTATATAAATGTGATATTACATATATATGTATGTATATACTTTCCTAAAAATATTGTGATCTTTCTGTATGAGCTACATTTTGTGAATGTTGCTCTGGTACAATTTTTTTCTAACTGTTGGTTTACTGACTTTAAAAAATTTGATTGTATAGTTCAGTTCTCAATGCAGTTTCAATTCTCAAAAGCAGTGACTCTAGCTTTTTAAGTGAAAATGCTTAGCAGTAAGCAAACAGAGTTCCTTTTATAGAATGGAAATTGATACTGAAGTTAAAATTCATACTTGTATATAAAATATAATGAAATGTTACTAACTAGTTATACTATAGCTTGGCAAACTTTATTTATAAAGGATGAGATCATACATAACTTTGACTTTATGGGCTACATCATTTCTGATCTCACTACTTAATTTTACTATTGTAAGTCCCGGTTCCCCCCCAAAAAAATTTACTATTGTACCAAAAATCATCACAGATGAAACACAAGAAATGGACATTATTGTGTGCCAGTAAAAGTTTATTTACAAAAAGAGGTGGTAGGCTATATTTGATATGCTATGGTTTGTGGGCATTATACTTAAAGAACTCAGTATGCAAACAGCACTCTTCCAAAGGATAAAATTATATAGCTTTAACTGTATGAATAGAGTGTTATTTTTAGATTATGAAAGTGTGACTTACAAATTTACAGATAAACTGGGTTGATCCTAACTCATACCTCAATTTATAGATCTTAGCAGTCAACACAAGTAAATAAAATCTTGTAAGATGAATTTTTGGAGTAATGTAAATAAAATAGAAATTAATATAAATGATCATAAATAACAATATTGACTCAAATCAGAAATCTGCGCAGAAAGGAATAATTACAAGGTAAATAACAATCTTTTAAAAATTCTAGATTGATTGGCTGATTAAAAAGCAAAAACTGATTAATCACAATAAATTATTGCATTTTCTAAAAGTGAATGTTACTTAGATTATTATTTAAAAATTTTTAGAAGGAGAAAACTAATATAATGGTTAAGAGTGAAAATCCCAAATGGTCATAAAGGCAAAAAAATTATGGGCAATCCTTATCTCTCGATTTTTTTCCTTCTCACCTTTTCTCAGAAGCAGGATTCAATGCTCTTATTAATTTCAGGACAAGGGAAATATAAACAAAGTCTTCCAGAATAAAGCAATCAAATTAACTTAGGAACTAAAGTAAGTGAAAGCTGATGTCTGACCACAGTAACCTCTAAATATGTAGAAAATGCCATGTGTGCTAATACTAAGGCACACCTTGGCAACCGTGTGTCTCCTTTATATCGTCTCTGAAGTGAAGAGAAGCTGTTGGTTGGTTTTAGAGTTCACTAAAAAACTCTTTCACATCCATTTTATCTTTTATCCCTCTGCATTTCTTTTCCACAGTAGTACATCCTCCAGGCCACCATATTATACATAATACATTCCTTATATTGAGATCTCTCCTACAGCCCTTTTCCTCCTTAAAACTCTTGTTGATCAGTGTTTTTTGAACCTTTATATAAGCTTATTGATACATTTATTTTTACATATGAGGAAATTTATTTTACATATAATTACTGTATTTCAAGCTTGTATTCAGAAATTAACTCAGGAACCCTAATTTCAATTTGCCATGTTTAAATATGAAAATTCATCAATATTCAGCAGTTAATTATAAATAGCTTCATGTTCTTTGATTATCAATTTGCTACTTAAATTTGCATATATTTAAATTGTTAACAGTATTAACCTTTTGTACTTTTTTTTTCAAATGTATTTTTCCTCCTCTGGTGTTTAGAATTTGTAATATGATTGTTTATATGACTCCTCTTGAACACTGCATCATTCTTTCACATTAAATGTAAAATAGCTGTGGTCTGACTTTTTCTCAGATACAGAAACCAGAATTCTACCCACACTTAGGAACACTATGCTTAGTACATGTTCAATTTACTTCTCATGTATAACTATGTTCTGAGGTTTTATTTATGATCTACATTCAGGCTTACAAATTTATACTTCAACAAAGCTGATTCCATAGCAATCTCTAACATATTTTGATCATTCTTTTGTCATAAAGTAATTTTTTATGAGAGAGAAAAAAGATCCAAATCAAGCGGCACTATCTTTAAAACAGTGACACATCATCATACATGCAAAAGCCAAGCCGCAGTAGGCTCGACTGGCAGACTAGATGAACCACTTCAATTTCAAATCAATCAAATTATAGTAAATTGTTCAGTTGAACTATCTCAGGCAACACAAATCTAAAAACCTGTCACTTTGGAAACATTACATTTTTTTCTTGTCACATTACAATCCAAGCTACAGTCATCTAAAGAAAGTCACACCATTACTGACTCATAATACTCCTAAATTTAAGAACTGATTCATCTATAAATTGTGTTCAGTCCCTACCTTTAAGATAATGTAGGGCTGATGGATTGATTATATCATCCAACCATATTACTACTTTTCCCTTATTAAATAATGATTTTAAAACTATTCAATTGTTTAGGGTGATTGCATAAAATACTAATTTAGTGACCAGATTATCTAGAAAATTTGTATTTTTAATCTTTCTAACTGCTTTGTGTGCAAATTAGATTGTACAAAAATTAGAGATTTGGTCATTCAAAGCAGAATAATAATTTTTAGTTTTTTTCTTTTTTCAGTGGAGAGAAATTGATTTGTCAGTCACACTAAAATTTCAACAAACACAAGTAAGAACAAAACTCTGCCTTCCAAAATAGTGAAAATCTAATTACATTTTTACACACAAATTTATCAATGTATTTTCTGACATTTATTCTGTGAAGTTCCCCTTAAGCTGAGGAGTTATTGTGGATGCTATTGCATTTCAAAAGCTTTCTTTCAGTTCATCTTAGATGTATGAAATGCCATTTCTATACGTAGAAATATTTAGTGGAGTGCATGCAAGAGAGATGATTGCTTTTCCTAGTAGTGTAGGCATTACAATTTTGAAAGTAAGGAGGGAAATGACAAAATAAATTTTACTCTCAAAACACAATTTCCAGAAAATTGAATGAGATATTTGTAGGAGAATGAACCTTGTTAAAACCATGGTGGTTTCCACTTGCAACAGTCTTACATTTATACGCAAAATGTGTTCATGATTACTTGATGAAGGCATAACCTGCTCAAGAAATAACACTCATAAATAATACATGCTAAAACCCAAACATAATCATACAAGTTATAAGAATATACCTCCCTCCACAAATATATGTCATTGCTACATTTCATGAAAGGACACTTAATTGACTACCAGATAAAGAAATAAACCTGCTAAAAGAATAGATTTACTGTGTACTGAGGCCATGCATTTAAGGGGTCTCCACTGAATAAAAAATCAGTTCCATTGGCTGAATTAAGATATGTTCTTGCATGCACTGGGACTTATTAACTGAACTTTATGTGCCTTTTATGCATCATTTATTTTTGAAAAATCAGGAATTTTCCTGATAGCAATTACTTATGCGTGAAAGTCATGTGAAATTCCTGTGGTTGGTACCACAAATTTTAGCACAAGTAGAATTTTTAACACCTCTAAAGTTGAGCAGAGAATAAAAGGAAGTGGAATCACATCCAAGGAGGTGTATATGGCCCTCCTGAATACTGTGGGTTTTCCTTAAATATTTATCCTGAAAGTCTTACTTACATTGGTCCTGCTGAATATTGGCGTCTGAACAAAATTTTTCTGGTATAATTTTTTACAAAGATGATGATGCCAAACACAAACATTATCCAAGAGGATAATATTTGGCTAACTAGATTTCTAACATTTCTTCATACTTATTTTGTCCTGCCAATTCATCTATGTATAGCATGACCATAAACATCTTTGTTCAGTCCTATTTAACCAAGATTTGTATTTGTTGGTTCTAGAATTTACTTCTCTCAATAGAAGCACAAAACCTAAGGGAAATTAAGTGTTTTAGTTCAGATTCCCTATAAAATTCATGGTATTTCTCAGTTCTATCTAATTAAATGCAAATGCTGAACTATAATTACATTATGGGTGTGACTACAAAAGACCAAGGGAAGAAATTTCTTAGTTAAATTTGCCCATACCTTGTTTTTCATAATTTCCTGTGATTAAAATCTTTTAACATTTAAACTGCGTTTGATCCAAAGTTTCAAACAACTTTTTAAGTGTTCATTAAGGCTTAAAGGAATGTGCAGATTTTCAGTCTCCCTTCCACAGATTCCTGTACAGAAGGATGAAATAGTATCATACTTTTGATATTTTATAAAGCTCTTCTGTAGTTCCTGGGTCATATTTTTTATTTCCTGCAAACAGAGGTTGAATGTATCACCAGTCAGGGACCCTCTGTGAAAAGTAGCACCCATTGCGGCTTACTTTTAAAGGGACCTCCCATAGGGGGACTCAGCCTTCATCTCCCTTTTTGACACATCTTGCTGTTTCTTCCCTTCCTTCCTCAACTCCCTTCTACCATTTCATTTTATCCTATGAAGATAGAGAGTACCTAGATGACCTCAGTGATAAGAGCCACCACAGAAAATAGTGACTGAGAATTTTAAAATAAGCAGTGCTGGTGGGCCTGATATTTGCTTTCATGCAACCTGATTGAGAAGCTCCTCATGGTCTTAGCAGAGGTGTCCAGCACCAGCTCTAGCAGTGACCACCCATGGCAAGCATTTTCTCCTTAGGTTGGAAAGCCAAGACTCACAAAGGAACTTTCCGAGGGGCCCGACTCTCATGAGCATCCACAGTGCTGTCTGATTCAGACTTTGCATCTTTGTTAGAATACTAGAGTCCCAGGTCAGGTTGGGGGATTGGATTGTATCCATTATTTGTCTTTACTCCAGAGGAACTACCTTGTACATCCTTGATGCAAAATAGTTAAAGTCGGGTCCTTTATCCCTCCATGCAGTGCTTATTACCACCCTCTACTAGTTCTGAAATACTGGTCAGCAGCGTAGGGCTGGTCCATGATAGACTATGCATTAATCCTTAGCTAAATGCAGAATAGCCACAATAAAGTGAAATTTTCATAAAACAGATTTTATTCCACAATAAGAGTGATATGAACTATCATGTCAATGATCATTATTCTATGTGAAATAATAGTGAAAGTCATTTATACTTGTTTTATCTTTATTTTTGAATGTGTGTGCTTGGCAAAATTAAAATATTGGCAAGTATTTAAAATTTGTGTTTTCATTTGAAATTTTATTTCTCCATGAAATATGTAAGTCTGGGCACCATTGCAATAGATCACATTTATCAGGTTCCCCTGTCCAGATGGGCTCTGCAATGAGTCCCCTTTTACTTACTTTCCCATTTCTCAGAATGCAGCCTCTCCTACTTAGCCACAGGCTGAGGAAACTTCCATAGGTCGACAATTAGCAAGCTCTGAGTTTAGACTTAGTTCCACTGCTAATTAAGGTGCCATTGACAATTGGCCTTTCTGGACTTTTTTTTTTTCTTAGTATAAGAATGAAAGGGTTGACCAAGTTAGTTTTCAAAACATTTTTAATGCTCTGTTCTCTCCTCCCCTCCCTTATCCTTCCTCTTCTTGTCTGTGTGTGTGTATGTCTGTCTGTCTATCATATGTCCATGTCCCTTAGATGTGAGAAGTGTGTGTGTGTGTGTGTGTGTGTGTTTGTTTAGAGCCTCATATTCTGTTTGTGAGGTCATGCCTATAGAACTTTGATCAATTTGTGTATCAAGATCTGGTAAAAGAAACTGGACACTGGGGAAAAGTCAAGAATTGGAAGAATCTATTTTCTTCCTAGAGTACAGAGCCCAACAGGCAGCAAAGGGCTCAGAATCTTTTACTCTGTTTACTGCTGTACTCATGTCTCTCTCTCTTTTTTTTTTCATCATGTCTCTTCTTGATCTTTTCTTCACTTGTATTTTGGTACCCAGGCTCTCTGATGTATGTTTACATAAGATAAATCAGAACTTATGTATATTTTGGATTATTTCTAATAATATATTTACTTAAAAAGAACATTGGAATTTGGGTTAAGAATTAATTTCAGAATTCAACTTCATCACTTATTTTTTAGATAGTTCTAAATCGGTTCTCTAACTTTTATATGCTGAACCAAATAGAGATTTACGTTTTTTGGCACAGATTCTAAATGAGGTTATGAGCATGAACATAAACTGGAAGTTCTGAAGTACTGTATAAATACCACACATCAATGCTATGTATATAGGCTATAATTTATTTTTAAAACAAATAGGCACATGTAAGTGTACCATTATATTACACACTTATGTTTAACAAATACATAATCCCAGAATTTGTTTTCTATCTGTCCTTTTTTCTCTCTTTGCCTCCTTACATTTCTCCCTCCCTCTCTCCTTATCTCCCTCTCTCCCTTCTTTATTTCCATTTTTCATTTACTCATTCTCATCTCCTCCTTTTAATTCCCCTCCTTGTTCCTACCTTTCATTTTTCCTGTGCAGACCCTGTGGGATTTTGTGTGCTCTCCATCTTTTGTCTTTCTTTTCTAGGTTCAGGCATTCTTGAATAAATTTAATTCATTTGTGCTATTATGAGTCACCTTATGTTTCGCAGGATGAAATCTCAGTCCTTTACTGAGGTGTGCCAAACCTATATGGTCCAGAATATATTTCCATACCTCTCCCTGATGCACATCCAAAGCTCTACCTTGTGTTACTCTGAGCACTTTACTAAAGTTTGAAATTCCTACCTTCTCATGTTATGGGATGTATTCCTGTTTATCCTACTTATTCAATTCTGTTTTTCAACTGTTATAATCTATCTGAGGCACTCATCTCTGAATTTTTTTGTACCTCTCCAATATATTTGTGTTGCAAAATATATTTGTATAATTTTGCATTATCATTACTTATATGTTAGAACTTGTGTCTACCAACTTTCTATCTCCTTTACTACCTAGTAGAAAAAAATGGTGTGTGTGTGTGTGTGTGTGTGTGTGTGTGTGTGTTATAGATTAATTCTGGTTAATTCCTACTGCTTCAAAACTATACTCTGGTTTCTCTTCAGATCGTATAAATCTTTTGCCTTTCACAAAACTATTCCAACTCTTCATTAAATGTTGGAGTTCTATCTCCTTTACTACCTAGTAGAAAAAAATGGTGTGTGTGCGTGTGTGTGTGTGTGTGTGTGTGTGTGTGTGTTAGTGGTATAGGCTAATTATGGTTAATTCCTACTGCTTCAAAACTATTCTGATTCTTCATAAATGATGAAGTTCTTTAAAAACTAGGTTAAACATCTCATCTTCTATGAGAAGCCATGATCCTAAGGACGCAAGTAGCCTTTAAAAGCTGAGTGAAACAAGAAGATGGATTTGAATGTTACCATGTTGACATCTAGGTTTTAGCCCAGTGAGACTGATTTTGGACTTCTCAGGTCCAGAACTTTAGACAATGACCATGTTTGTTTCAAACCATTACATTTGAGACAATTTATTACATCAGCAATAGAGAACTCATATATGACCTTCCATTTCATCATGTGCAAGTTCCTCACTGTTAAGGTATTAAACTATCTGAGTTCTGTAGAACATTCTTTACAGGACCCAACATACACAAATATTTATAGAGTATCTATTCACATATTATTTATCAGCCTGTATTCTAAATTGCTATCCATCTATTCATTTAATACTTTGCCTTGCCTTACTTAAACCAGTTCCTAATACATCTCACCAATAATCCAGGTGTTTGCTGCACAGTTTCAGAGGTTTACTCTAGGTCAACTGACTCAAAGGCATGAACTTCAATGCAGAAAGGTGTAATGGTCCAAAGCCACTTAACTCATAGCAGCTGGGAAGAAGAGCAATGGAATAGTGGTAGAGAAGAAAGAATTGGTGGTCAGATACTGACCCTAGAGTCTCATCTCCAACCACCCAAACATTCCCAGAATTGTGCACTCCCAACACCCCAGGCAGATCTCAAGTCAAGAAAGTGGACAATTAAGCTTAACCCTCATTCACATGTGCGTGTGTATGTGTGCATATGCTCTGTGCACTTACAAACATTCTGTACTGATGAGCTCTCCCTCAACCAATTATAATGAATGCATAATTTGTCTCACTTATCTTCAATGGCAAATCGAAATAGAGTTAAATATGTCATACTGTGTCATAGAAAAGTAAGTAGAAGAAAATTTTCACAGATTTCTTTCTATAAAATATTTTTTTAAAGAATACAGGGCTGACCAGATAGCTAGTGGATTAGAGCATCTGCTTAGGCAGACCCAGAGTCCGGGATTGGATCCCCAGAATGTCTTGTCATCCCTGCCCCCAGGGTATGATGAGAGGTGACTGAGACTGTGAGTAGTGATGTGCACCTGTAACCCCAGCACCTGGGAGGCTGAAAACAGGACAATCACTAGGAATCTGATCTGTGTAGTGAGACCCTGTAGAACCTGTACTAAATACATAATAAATAAATAAGGAACACAAAACAGCTAAAAAATTATTATAAATGATAGAAAATTTCACTAAAACAAAATAATAAGTGTGGAGAGCTGCGTGCTGCCGCACCCTGAGATGGCGCTGGCTTCCGCCCTCCACCCCTTCT
>NDGN011483811.1:0-18313 GCA_002564285.1 Tympanoctomys barrerae
TATTCCAGAAAAATAAAAACTTATATTAATTCAAAACTTGTGCACAGGGACTAGAAATAAAGCTCAGTGGCTTAAATGTTTGCCTGGAGAGCTCAAGGTCTTGAGTTCAATTCCAGGTACCACAAAAAATAAAAAAAACAAAACTTGTGCATAGATATATAGTGGCTTTAATTTTAATTGCCCAATTTGGAAAAAAATCTGGATGTCCAAATTGTGGCTGATCTATGTCACAAGATACTTCTTATGGAACAAATTACTGATACACACAACCTGGATGAATCTGCAAAGAATGTTGGATGAAAAACAAAATCCAAAAAGGTGACATACCATCTGATTGCATTTATGTAATGTTCCTGAAATGACAACTACAGAAATGGGGAACAGAGGTTAAGTGGGAGTGGGAACATAAGGGAAAAGAGTTTGCTGCTAAAGGGCAGCATGCAGGATCCTGGGAAGCTTCTGTGTCTTGCTTCTGTGTCATTGTAAGTATCTTGGCAAGACACATATTGTACTACTGTTCTCCAGGATGTCAGCATTAGGAAAATCTCATTAAAGCGTCCGCAGGACATCACTCTTATTGCTTACAATCACACGTGAATCTATAATAATGTCAAAATGAAATGTTTCATTTAAAGAACCTAGCTCTGTGTGGATTTCACTAAATTATTCATCTTCTTTATGTCTCAGTCTTCTCAGGAGCAAAATACAAATATAATAGTAATGACACTGATCTTATGACTATAAGACAGCCCTGAGATTGAACAATTTACTAGAAGCCTGTAAGCAGGGCTAAGCAGATAGTATATTTAAAATCTTAGCCACTATAATTTCAATCAATAACAAAATCATTCGCTGAACATCTGCTATATGCCACAAATCAATGGACTTCTTTAAAAACAGACATCACATCTTGGAAGGTAACTCATCATAGCAGCAAGAATGCAGACTTTAAGAGCAATGAGGGTTTAAACCTTGGCACTGACATCATCTTTGCTGTGCATGCTTGGGCAATGTACTTTGCCACCCTGACAGTCAACAGAATTAACGTGATGCCCATACGGAGTTATGCTATGATCTAGGAAACTTCCTCCAAAGGCTCATGCACTAACTCTTGTTCTCTATGATGGCACTATTGGAAGGTGGTGGAACTTTCATGGGAGGAGCCAAGTGGAAGATGCTTAGACATTGCAGGTACAACCTGAAGGGGACTGTGGAACCCTGAGCTCTTTCTCTTTTGCTTCCTAGCTCAGGAAGTAAGAATTTGATCTCCTTGACCCTCCCACCACAGTGCACTGCATCATCAGAAGCCCAGAGCAGTGGGACCAACTTTCAAAAACTGTGACCTGCAATAAAGCCTTCCACTTTATAAGCTAATTATCTCAGGTATTTCATTATAATGACACGAAGCTGTCTAACACAGATGAGGAGGACAAAACTAATACATGTAGAAGGAGTACCAAGATGGCAGAGTGGTAAACAACAGAAAAAGAGCTTCTCTGAGAGTTTCAATCCAGGTGTTACAATGTAGCAATGCAAGAAAGATGAAAAAGAGAGAAGTGGGTCCCCTGGACAAATGAAGGCTCTGAAGAGCAAACTGAACCCATGGAAAGAGTGAAGAGAGAAACTTCAACAAAGAGGAGGTAGGTGGTAGCACTTTCTTCCTGAAATGGAACTCACTGTGTAAGAGGGGCAATTCGAATTTGCAGACACAGGGTGACTGCTGGCCACCCCAGAGGGCTCCATAGAGAGACACAGCAATGGAGGGGAGCATTGAACATGAAGTACTGCACTAGCTGAGGGTTGAGTGCTGAGGGCTCAGTCACCCCATGCAAGAGAGCATAAAATGTAATATACCCTATTAACTGATCCAAGGACAAAAACCATATCATCATCTCAATAGATGCAAAATAAGCTTTTGACAAAGTCCAGCACACATTCATGATAAAAACCCAACTGAAAATTGGAATAGATGGTCTTTATCTCAATCTGATAAAATCCATCTCTGACACACAGTCAACATCATACTAAATGGACAATCACTGAAAGCTTTCTTTCTAAAATTAGGAACAAGACAAGGATGTTAACTCTCTCCACTCTTAATTGACATAGTCCTGGAATCTTTAGCCAGAGTACCTACACAAGAGAAACAAAGAAAAGGAGGGGCTGGAGAGATAGATCAGTGGAATAAAGTGCTTGCTTGGCAAGCATAAGGTCCTGAGTTGGATCCCTGGTACCACAAAATAAATAAATAAATAAATAAATAAATAAATAAATAAATAAATAAATAAAATAATGATAGGAAAGAAAGAAGTTAAGCTATCATTTTCTGTGGGCAACATGATACTTTACAAAGAAGACTCCCGAAACGCCACTAAAAATTGCTAGGTTTAATGAACAAATTCAGTAGCACAGCTAGATACAAAGTCAACACTCAAAAATCAATAGCCTTCATGTATACAAATGAAAAGTTCATTGAGAAAGAAATTAAGGAAACAATACATTTCAGATTAGCATTCAATATAGAAGAACCAATGGAGTGAAAATGACCATACTTCCAAAACTGTTAAAAAGACTTAATGCAACTCTGATCAAAATTCTGATATCATATCTCACAGAATTAGAGAAAACAATCTTAAAATTCATTTAGAACCAGACTAGGACTAGAATGGCAAAGGTAATTCTGGGCAGCCAAAGTAAGGCAGAGGATATTACAATCCCTGACTTGAAATGATACCATAAAGCTATGGTGATAAAAACAACATGGTACTGGAAAAAAATCAATGGAACAGATTAGAAGATCCAGAAACAACTCTAGACATACTTAGCCACTTTATATTTGACAAAGGTGACAAACATATTCAACTGGAAGAAACTTAGTCTTTTTAGTAAATGATCCTGAGAAAACTGGCTCTACATGTGCCAAAGATTAAGATTGGACCCAGATTTTTCACCATGCACTAAACCAAATTCAAAATGGATCAAAGAAATCTGTTGGAAGGTAGAACAGGTGAAACTCTTGAAAATATTGTTGTGAGCAAAAACTTTATGAGTAAAAATACAATCTCACAGGAATTATCACAAAGAATCAACACTTGGATCTCATCTTGTTAAAAAGTTTTTGTGCAGCAAGAGAAACCACCAACAGAGTAAAGAGACAATCCACAATTTGGGAGAAAAATCTTTGCCAGCTGTTCCTCCAACAAAGGTTTATTATCAAGAACATACAAAGAACTCAAAAAATCAGACTTCCAATATTTGAAAAATCCAATCCAAAAATGGGCATCTGAGATACATACATACCTTTCTGATAAAGAAATACAAACAGCAAAGAACTATATGAAAAATTCAACAGCACTGGTCATTTGAGAAATGCAAATTAAAACAACACTAAGATTTCTTCTCACCCTGGGAAAAAATAACTATTATCAAGAAATCAACCAATAACAAATGCTAGTAGGACTGTAGGGGAAATGGAACCCTTCTCCACTGTTGAAGAGTGTAGACTGGTGCAACCACTGTGGAAATCAGTATGGAGATTCTTCTAAAAACTTTCACTGGGGGTGCCACTTGACTGAGCTGTTACACTACTGATTATCTTCCCAGAACTATTAAAAATATTGTATCACATTGATAAATGTGCACCCATGTTTATAGCAGCACAATTTGTAATAGCTATATCTTGGTAAAAAAAACCCAAATGGATTAAAAAAAAACAAGAGAGATCTTTTTATACAATGGAGTACTAGTAAGCCATAAAGAAAAATTAACTGGAGACTTATATACATAAATGGAGGCAATTTGAGACCATAGTCTTAAGTGAAATAAGCCAGAAGCACATGTGTAAACATATTGTTTCTCTAGTATGAGAAGCTTAGTGTGTGGAAGATTCAAAATGAGCAATAGATATTGTAAAATAGAAAGAAACTGTTGAAAAGGAAAGAGAAACTGCTATGGAGAACAGGAGAAAAAAAGAAAGGGAAAAGCAACAACCACCCCCAAAATATATACGTACAAACACATGCAAAATAGTTAAGATTGTTATACTACTAATTTTTCTCTTAGCTCATTGAAAAGAAAGGTTTGTGCTGTTTGGAAATTAAATTTCTTTTTTTTGTAATCTGAGTAATTAAATATAACCATATGCGATGTACTAACCATTGTTTCTTTTCTATTATCTTGTTTTGAAACTTTATTTTACTATTTTTTCTCTTTAATTTTTTTTAAAAGATGACACATATGAATGACTGGTGCAAAGCAAATAATCAAAGGATAGCTATCACTACTACTATTTATGCATTGTCTTTACTATCACTTTTTTCCTGTATAAACTTTAAATTTCTTGAGAACATTCTTGTTTTCTCTCCATGAATCCCTCTAAAAACCAAGAATAAAGCAATGCATAGAGTACTCAATAAACATTGCTAATAAGCCAATCTGTCCATCCTTTAAAACCCAATTATATGTATGCTTCTCCTCACCATCCAGCCTCTTACAAATGGCTCCAAATGGCGCATAAAGGGGTAGATAAAAGGGTATCATCTAGCCCTTCTGTGAATACTGTAGTAAAGGCCACATGGATATCCATCACTGGAAGATGAAGAGGAAGGCGGGGTAGACACAGCTAAAACAATGAACAATGACTAGAGCAGCATGGTCTACCACAGGGAACAACGTGAGATGAACATGGTAAGAAACAATGAAATACGTACTACCATTCATATATAAAACACACATGTGGGCTGGGGAGATAGCTCAGCTGGCAAAGGGCCTGCCTGGCAAGCACAAGGACCCGGGTTTGATCCTCAGTACTGTATGCTGTGCCGGCCACCAGAACTGCACATGGTGGCACACACATGTAATCCCAACTCTGGAGAGACTGAGATGAGGGATCACTACGAGTCCAAACTATGTAGCAAGACCCTGTACCAAATAAATAAATGAACAAATACATAAATAAATAAATAATTTTGAAAAACCTGCAAATGCATAGATAGCAATAGTGTATGCTTCAAAAAATTAGAAGAGAAGTTTGGGGTGTAGAGTGGTAGTGTGCTGGCCTAGCATGCACCAAGCTATGAATTCTATGCCCAGCATCTGGGGGTAAAAAAAAGTGATCTTGAGTACTATCACCATAAAACATAACAAAGGCTGGAAGAGACAGATATGCTTAATCTAAGTTAAATATTACACAATGTACCCGTGTACAAGGACATTAGAGGACCCTCTGTTAGTCTGCTCTTCTTTTGCTGTGACAACCTGCCTGATACTCACAGTTTATAGAGTTCTTTCTGGCCCACAGCTTTAGGAGTTCAGTCTTTGATCTGCTGGCTCCAGGAAGAAACTACATGATAGAAAGGTAGGCTGGAGCAAAACCACTCGCTTCGTGGCATTCAGGAAGCAGGGCACGGGGGAAGAGCTGAGCAGGCAGCTCCTGCCAATGGCTTCCTCCATGATCTACCTCCAACCGGGTACCACGGAGAGGTCCCATGATCCAATCTCCTCTCCAGGAGTCTCCTAAGGCAGTCAGGTTTACAACTAAACTTAGCAGCCATGATACCTTGGAAATAGGTACAATTGTATGTTTTTATGAATCAGTTAAAAAAATATGTGTGATCTAAATATTTTAAAATCCTAGGCAGATGTCAGAATCCTGGATCTGCTCTCACAATCAGCCTAATGTCAACTAAACCATGGGGAGCAAACTGACAGACTTGAGCAACATGCACCACACAGGAATGCACGCGATAGCCCAGCTGCATGGGCCGACTAATGGCACAGGACAACTGCCAGGCGGGTCAGCACCTAGAGATCTCATTTTAGAACAATATGTCTAATGAATGAGAAATGTACCTCATTTCTTTCAGTGGAAAGTGATAGACTTGGTATTCACAATTTCTTTTTTAATAAACATAAAACAATGATTTATTTATGAGTTTCTTTTCAGAATTTTATGTAATTCCAATAAAGTCTACAGACATGATGTCAACTTTAAAAATCCCACAAGTGTACACTCATGCACACATGAACACACATGCACAAATACTACAAAATGAAAAAATTCAAGAGTGACTTGTATTCAAAGACACAGATCAAATCCATGACGATGGAGTTTCACAGAGTGGAGAAGAAGGGGTTCAAGGATGATGATAAAAAAAACACTGATAAGAGCACTACATCTCGTGCTTGTCACAAGCCAAGGGTGGGTGGCTAGGATTAAATCATATCTCCTCACATAGGCCCCAGATAAATAAGGATTAATATAAAATAAGTAATTATGTCAATATTGACAACATTCTGCCCTCGAATTTGCTGTAGAGACATAAGTTTCAAAAAACAACTTGGAATTGATGTTGCAAAATAAATAGGTACACTGCTCTAATCCAGTTATTGATATCATGTAACAATATGAATGATCTGGAAGTAGAGTACTGCATGTTTCATTCTGAAAAGGCATGATGGAGATTTGAAGGATTTCATCAGTAGGAAAACAGCAGTATGGTACTCATTTGTTTTTCTCACTTCTGTCTTTTCTGATTGTTCAATATTTGTATCACTGAAGAATCAGAGACATACAGAGCAGAGGAACAGAAATTATCCTGCAGGTTTGTCTGCAACTAAAAAGTTGGAGTACAGCTCTCCTCGCTACAAGAAATCTCACCATTAGGTCCAGGTTTGGAACACAGAAGTAGGTGGGATGGAAAGTTACATATGTCCCAATGTTAATGAACAGTTCTCCCAGAAGCAGAAAAGGCAAACAGCCATGCTCTGGATCCCTTTTGTCCTGCACCATCCACATCTGCCCATTGCACAAATGTGGCCCATTCTTGTGCTCCAACAAAAGGCTGATGCAGCCAGCAGACTCTGGGGAAAAGCAGAGATGATGATGCTCAGTGGCATTTAACATGACTGATGCCAAGGGCAGCTGTGGCAATGGCCGGATGGTGAGAGGAAAAGTGGTTTGTCATCTTTTTGCTGATGTACTTTTTCATAATTTGTCTTCTATTTGCCAACACTCTTGGGTTATTGTGAAGAAAATATTTTTTGAAATAAAAGCATCAGTTACTCAGGTAGAAGCCTTATGCTTCCTTTGGTGAGCTAGTAATTTTACTGAATAGCTTTATTTTATTGCAAAGTTTAAATGCATCTGCAGCTAATAACTTTATTTCAGATCTTATCAGTTCTATGTGTCCAGGAAGAAAGAAATCTACCACTCACCTTGCTTAAACAGCACTCACAGTGAAGTGCTTAGTTGCTTATAATAGTCCTTAAACTCAAATAGGAACACATTCAGAAAGCGTAATCTCAAGGCTTGACTTTCTGCCACCAGCTCCCCCTGCGCGACCCCAGTATGCTAGCTGCCTAACAAATACCTCCAGATTAGGTCATATAGTTCAGAGGATTCCTGGGCAGGCTTAGGAGGCAGACCCCAATTCCTACCCTGTCTACTCTGATCCCTAGCTCTTGCAGATATTTGCACCCTTGGATTTTTCTGTAAAGCTAGTAAGACATGGTTCCTACTTAGTGACTGATTTGAGGATCAAAGGATCTAACTCTTGTAAAACCATTCAAATCTGCAGCATATTACAAAAAGTAATAAAATATTCAGTGAAATTAAAACAATCAGAGGGAAAGACATATTGCTATTAATTCCTCCTCAAAAAAATACTGCCCATCATATCAAATATGCTTATGCTATGGTTCTTGCAACTTTCTGAAGCAGCTCTAGAACCACTGCCAAATGCCATTCTGCAGAAAGGCAGGTCTGTAAAGACACCAGTGTGTCTCCATCTACCTAACTGACTGCATCTGGAACTGTGTGGTCCTGCATCCTTCCCCAAAATCAAAATGACCATAAAAAGAAAATGCTGACTCAGGGGTCCTGTGCCATTGAAGACACAAGAGAGGACTTCCAGACCTGTCCCAGTTGCAAGATCAAGAGGACAGGTTTGCTCAAAGTGAGGAGGAGGATTTTTAAGGGGGGTTAACGGCCCTATGCCTTTTATGTAATGAAATTGCAAAAATATAAACATTCGCTGCATTTTTCAAACACATCTTATAGCACTATAGATGTCAGGTACTATAATTACTCTCAAAGATAATAATTCAACGTTTGTGGTCAATTATGAAACATGTAAGAAATCTAAGTTTCTCCATTCTTCCCTAAGAGGTAATCTAGTTTCATGTGTTTGTATTTCATCATGAATTTTTAACTAAAAACAAAGTTTTAGCATGCTGAGGGTGAGACCCAGAGCCTCTCGCATGTCAGGAAAATGCTGAGCCACGATCCACACTCTCCGTACCTCTCAGCTGCCTCTTGGAGGTGTGCACATGGCAGCCACACCCACTCGCACAGCCAACACATTTGCACACTCATACTCCTTTCCTTAGTTCTATTTCCTAAGAGGGGCAGAGAACCTGAATAATTTTCTTCCAGAAACTATACATGATGAAATGTAATTACTCAAGTATATTTCTATATTAAGATTAAAATGGAATCCAAAAATAAAAAACTTCAATCCAGGGTCAAAAAGTTCTTTTTATTTAAATCCAACAACTCCCAGTCACCATAGGGATGGAAGGATCAGGTCCTTATTCCAGAAGAGGGCCCAAGAGGCCTTCTCCATCTGCCTCCTACTTCCCCCACTTCATCACACAGACTCCTTGTTCACACCTAACATCTTTTTGGGCCCTCTTGGCATGTCCCCTGAAAGAACAGAGGGCTGTTCTTTCTGGCCCAGTAAACCTACCCCAAACATTGCCTTATCTGAGAGCCCAAAATCCAGCCCTTGCTGTGCTGATGCTCAGCTGGTAAGGTGCTTTGATCTCACTACAACACACTGGAATGATCTAAACCACACCTTCCTTGGGAAGGTAGAGATTGGGCTGGCCCTTCTGCTAGGCCAGTGGTTTCTAATGCAGTAACTGGTATAGCTCTTGCTCAAAGATCAAAGGACAGGAACATCTGTCTTCCTGTCATACAACAGCTAAGAGTACTAAGGCACTCTGGGATTGGTTTCTCCATGGTTAAGGAGCTTTGCAGGATGTGGGAAACACATAATGGGTAATACTAGTAGCCCCAAGAGGTGGTATAGCCAGTTCTAGAGTTTTATTACAGATCTTTCAATATGGACTGAGCCAAAACTTGTAAAGAGATTAGGCTATAAAAGAAAAAGTAATAAAAGAAAACATTATGTTCAGTTCAAATTTCTGATGAAAATCTTTAAATCGCCCATAAAGTATGGTGTACATACTTTTATATATCCAACCCAATAAGGCGATACAGATTTTTGAACTCCATAAAATATTAAACTATGAATATGACAAAATAGAGAGCATATGCAAAATGAAACTTTCTGTATTTTGTTACACACAAGAGGTCCACATGGTTGGATCTGCTTCATTTAAATGTGTATGTAATGTCAACCCACTATGTAATATTTTTCTCAATGGTATAAATTCAATTTTCATATAACATTTACTGAATACTTGCTACATGCCAGGCTTTGTTCTAAGTACTTATAAGTATTACTTAATTGAACTCTCATAACCCAGTGAAATACCACCATCCCATCCATTATATGGAAGATGGTCTGAAAGACACAGAGGTCAAGAGCACTGCCTGCAGTGTAAGGGCTCAGTGGAAATGCCGAATGAGAACCAAGGCAAGCTGGCTCCTCGTAGCCATGCCTACTCTGTCTCCTGTCATGGTGTGAGTTTAAACATCTCCCTAAAGCCTCACGTCGTGATAGATGAGGCTTTTGAGAAGTGGCTGGGTCTAGGAGCTGTGAATCTGGGTAAGGCTGTGTGCATGTGGAATAATTGTGTGGTAACTAAATTAGTCCTCTGGCCTGCTGTAAGCTGCTTCTCCTCTGCCTCACCAGCCTGCCTTGGAGTAAGCTAACTATGGACTGAAAACTCTACCAACTGTGAGCAGAATAAACCTTTTTTCCTTTAACTTGTGGGTGTCAGGCACTTTGTCTCAGGAATTAAAAAGTAAAATGCCTGAGATGAGGCAGCTATGAATTAACACCAATTATGTGTGCAGAAGGGTAAAATCCTGAAGGACATTGATTGAAAAACACAAACTGGCAAAAATGTAACTGTGTACCTTAGAACATTTTAACAGCTTATCTAGAACTAGTTGGAGAATGGTCACACTGTAGTCTGTTGGAAAGGTCAGCTCATAGCTGAGGTACAGCTGGGTGTTAGCTCCAGGAATTCCTGACATGAGGACACGGCCAGCAGGGGTGTGAGGTAGGGCAAAGTGAGAGGGACAAGGGCCAGGGATGTAGCTCGTGGCACAGTGCTGCCTGGCAAGTGTGAGACCCCGGGTTCAATTCCCAGCACCACCAAAAAAAAAAAAAATGAGAGGGGTAGCAGAGCTCTGAGCCCGAGTCTCAAGCCAAGAGCTCACTCGTGCTCACTCTCTCTCTCTCTCTCTCTCTCTCTCTCTCTCCCCTTCCTCCCTCTCTCTCCCTCCATCTCTCTCTCCCTTCCTCCCTCCCTCCTCTCTCTCTCCCTCCCTCCTTCCCTCCTTCCCTTCTCTCTATCTCTTTCTCTCCCTCCTTCCCTCTTCTCTCCCTCCCTCTTCCCTCTCCCTCTCTTTTACTGCCTATAAAACCAGGCTATTAGAGCATCCCTTGAAACATTCTTGCAGAGATTAAATGAGGTGAGATAGTTTTTAAGTCTTAAACACAACCTTAACCCATAGAAGGACCAGCAAGATAGTTCAGTGGACTAAGTGCCTGCCTAGCAAGTGCAGGGACCAGGGTTTCAACCCTTGCTGCACAGGCCCTGCCCCCGGGTACACTGAGCCAGCCATGAAGACCAGTTGTGGTGGTGCACACCTGTAATCCCAGCACTGGGGAGGCTGAAAACAGGAAGATTACTATGAGTCTGAGCTTCATAGTGAGATGCTGTACCAAACTAAATAAAAAAAAAAAAAAAAAAACTTAACCCATAGTAAATTACTCAATAAAATTATCCATTCTTATTGTCACATAGTACTCAGGGGGAAAATCTAGAGAGCAAGATATCAAAGCTGAGAACGAATTTCCTAATAGTGGAGTTGTCTTCTCAGGCAGCAGCCTCTTTACAGTTGGCAGCCTGTCTGGGCGCCAGCAGATAATGTGGCTGCACAGGAGGCACCCCAGGTGGTTAGTGCCCTTCGGTCTGAAGTTTTCATGAGGCGGCGATTGCCTGGCACCGCAAGTGGGAACACACGTCCAAACTGGAAATGGGATGACACAGAGAAAGACAGGAAAATTTATGTCTTCAGCTCTGCTTTAGTGCAGCCAAAGCCCCTTTAATTTGTTCCATGCTCTGAATGGTCTTTTACATTCTTTACTCTTTAAGTATTTTTTAAAAATTATCAAGATACAGTAGTCAACGTTGGAAGAGTAAGAGTTAACAAGGCTGAGTGGCAGGTATTGACAAGGAAAATTTCCCCAGACCTTTAACAAGTATATAATAAAAGTGCTAAACTGGGTTCCAAAGTTTCAAAATAGAAAAAGTTTGCAGTGTATAAGGCCATTTCACATATTTCATATAACAAAAATGTCACCAAGATTTTCCATAACACTGCCATATTTTTCTTAATGGCTTTTCACAGTCTCTTGTAGCAGGGATCGCAGTGAGTAACCGCAGCTGGGTTGTTGCCATGGTGCCAGCTGCCCACGTGGGAAATTCACCAATTACATTTTGGTTCCAATTCAGAAGGAACAATTCTGGAGGCGAATTCCAAAACTTTGTTTCGAAGTTTTTGAAGGGATTACGGATACTCTAACTTGAGTCCCTGAAGGTGGGGACTGATTAGCCCTAACCTGTAGGGAAAACCAGGTACTTACCTTTTGACTTTGTCCCCCTTTAGACATGATAGTGACCACAGGACAGAGATACCTACCCCACACAACGGGTCAGATCCAGAGATAGGAGGGGACACACAATCTATTAAGCAATAACATTTTCTAAAAAAGTCTCCAAAAATGAAAACCTGACATGCCTTTGCCTTACAGGACCAGGTGCCAAGATGAGACAAATTTGGAGGATTTTTTAGGTGAAAGAAGAATATTTAGAACTGGTCAGTTGGGACTCAGCTCAGGAGATCCCAATTTTGTCTGCAAAGCACTCAAAGCAGCCCAATCGGGAGCCAGTGAAACATGCGTCTTCTTGCCTCTACCAGGCTGATCAGACTGTACCTTTGGCCACATCAGGGTCACAGCTTCACAGCCCGCTGGGTCTGCTGTGTGTCGGCCCTGATGTCCACCACCAATCCAAGAGTGTTCTCGTCTCTATCTTCTCCACGCCCTGCTCAGTGGCTGGGAACCTGGTGAGTGTGTGGCAGTGAGGCTTATTCCTGCAGGAGGTCCACGAGCTGCCCCCACAGCCACAGCATCCTGGCTCCTAGGAGGGGGACAATGTCCAGCTCTCTTGTTTGTGGCAAGGATCACCCTTCAGGGAGGGCTCCTTGGCCTTCAAGGCCTTTGCTTCTGCTCTGTCTTCTGGGCAGGGTGCATGAGCGTCCTTCTTTGTGCTGGATGCCACCTTGGTGAGGAGGGCCAAGTGTGTCAGTTAATGCAAAAAGACTAATAACAAAGTCACAGAATACTTTTAGGCTGTGAACACAATCATGGACATCTTGGGTCACCATATGTTGTGGAGATTAGATGCCTCCTACCTTTCTTGAGACATGCATGCTCAAAGCAGCAAGCCAGGCCCTCTGCAGCAAAACCTCCTCTGTGTCTCTGCAAATGCTTCATCTGCTTGTTCTACCAGGAAGAGTAGGGGGCAATTCAGTGGTCTTTTGTCCTAATCCAGTGCACTTCCTAGTATAGCCAGGCTGCCTTCAAACCTACAGTATTAAAACCTAACCTGAGACGGCAGACTGTGAACACACAAGGTGATCTCAATCCTTCCTCTGCCTTGGAAACTATTTTTGCTCTTCAGTGAGGCCTTGTCATAGTCCTGGATGATGCTTTGTTGCATTTTTCTTAGCCAGCAGCTTTTGAAATAGAAGCTCCCGACAGCAGCTCACCACTGTGAGCACCAGGAGGGCAAGGAAGGACTGGCAGCAGCAAGTGCCAAAGAGGACAAGAGCCAAGGAGCTGAGAGGCACAGCTTTTATTTTCACTGCTGCTCTGCTGCCATCCCATTTCATTAGCCCCTGAGAGGTCTTGCCTCAGAAATGAAGAGCTCACTGAAGTGGAGTAATAAGGCAGTGTAAGGATAACCCAGGTCAAAAGAACCCTCTGCAGGGAGGACAGGATTCATCTGCTGGGCAGATAGATCCTGTGTACAACAACTTCTCCCAGGCAGGGATGTGCTCTGAGGCCCAGCGTAAGCCTCCTGCACCTGCTTAGTCCCAGAAACCAAAGAAGCCAGGCAATCTGAGATGGGAATGAAAAACGGAAGAGTCAGAAGGATGTTCTCAATGACTGGAGCCATGTTCTCTTCTGTATCCATGAAGCAACAGGCAGAAGGCCTGGATCAGCAGATTAGATGGGGTCTTCCAGCCTCTCTGCACCAGGATGGCCTCCAATGGTCTATCTCTAGAACTCACCAAGTAAAATGAATCTATGATAGAGGTGGAAACAGACTGGAATTAAATGCTGTAGGACCTTGGACAAATTACTAAGTACCTCTGTGCCTCATTTTCTTCATCAATGAAAAGGAAAATAAATGTTTTTGGATTAATATGTAAAATTCATATAAGAAGGCCTTTCATATATCAAGTGTTAAGTAAATGCTTACTGTTATCATTTTCCTTAAGAGTTCTCAGGCCTTCAATCCTATTAAACAAACTCATAGAAAATTACTATATTACAGTTAATGCATACTTCTATATGAAGACTTACTGCCAGTGAATAAATGGGGAAAGTAAGCTCACTTGGATAGTGGATATTGTATATATTCCAATTTTCATCTATTGCTCCTGGCTCATAACTCCCTGTCAAGACATGTTGCAGAAACTAGAATTTCTCTTCTAGAAGGCAGGTCACACAGACTCTAATCTTCTCCAGCCTTTCTGTCTAGAGTTGACAATAAAGAAACACTCTGACCAAGCTTGACCAGTATGTCACCAGTCCTCCCTACTCCAGAGGATCCTGCCCCATGCTTTGGAGGGAGGGAGGCTACACAGAGAAGCCCGCTATATTTCCTGTTGTGTCTCTCAGCACTGGATCATCCCTTTGGCCCAATCACATCTCACCACAGTGTCCACAGTGTAGTCATGCCTACACGATGAAGTCTCCATAATCTGGGAGCAGAACACATAGAAGTTCCCGGAGGAGGGTGTGGCCCAAGAGGATGAGGAGCCTTGGGCCCAGCCTTGCAGACCTCACCCCAGTCATTTCCTCATCAGGATTCTTTGTGTCTGAGTTCTGCAGCCAGGCAAGCAAATCAATTGGAAACACAAAGGGGACCTTGGGAACCCTGGTTCATAGCCACTTATTCAGAAAGCAAGGGTCACACCGTCTGGAGCTTGCACCTGACATCTGAAAGGGGAACAGCAAAGTCAGGAACCAAGCCCTCCTCCTGTGAGACATGCCTTTTTCTCCAGGCAAATCATGTCCAAACTGGGTTGGGTTAGAGGGCACCCAGCCAGTGTCTACTGTTTGCTTACTGGGGAGGAGAAATGCCTCACTATTGAGGTCACAGAAGCCTTCTGTGCTAACAGCTATAGTGGGAAAGGAAAGGAAATACGAGACAACCCATTTGTCATGACGCAGATTGTGTTTGCATGCAGGTAGGTCTGAAGAAAGCAGACAAAGATCAAAAGGTGCTTTTTGAGCCCAAAGTTTGATGATGCATCTGCATGGTCAAGATGAAAAACTCAGTCACCTTCCACTGCTGAGACTGTCCCTGCCAAGGGATCCTCAATCTAGGGCAGACCTGCATCTAGGTTCAGAGGATTAAGATACCCTCTGCTTTGAAATGCAGCAAGGACAGAAGTGCCACCTCTGTCCAGTTGAGCTCTTCTTTTCTGTTGTTTCATTATGTATTTAATATCAGGAGTGCTAGGTTGACATTTAGTCATAAGATAGCAGGTTTACCTGAGAGGCAGAGGAGGGAAGGGGCGTCTGCTGAAAAGGGGCAGAAGAGAGCAGAGTAGGGGAGAATCTGGGTAGTGCCAGTGAGAGCAGGTGGGTCAGATGTCCACACTAGGATTTGAGGGCAGCCATCAGGCAGACAGCAGGCACAGCCCACACAGTTAACAGGAGTTACACCAAAAGCTGGTGAGCTTGAGACATCGAGCTCTGTCTAACCCTGCTGTCCCCTACTTCTCCATGTGACTGCTAAAACCAGGCTGCTGCAGTCCTGGGATGCAGTGGGCACTGTGAGTTCCCTTCCCAATGTGGACCGCTGACCACGTTAGCCTTCTTCATGGTGTAACACATCAGAAATAATCAGTTCTAAAGGGGAAAAGTACATTGTAGCTCAGAATTTTGGAGGCTGCAGCCTATGAGCAGAGGCCCCACTGCTTTGGGCCTGTGGTGAAGCAGCACATTATGGCAGGAGTACATAGAGGAACACAGTAGCCAGACTGGAAATGGTGGGCTTGAACTTGTGGCCCTCCTGCCTTGTCCTGCCCAGTTCTGGATTGCAGGTGTGTGCCACTGTACAGGTGTTAAAATCAAACCAGCACAACCCTGGATGCTTTGCCACCACTTCACTGACACAGTCCTCACAGAAGAACCTTTCACTTCCCTGCCACTGAATATAGCAGACACTTTCCAGCCTTTACTTTTCTTGAACTCCAAGAGTCTTTGGAAGTTGATCATTTCTTCCCTCTTGTGTTGCTACCCTGCCCAGTATCTATAAGGCTCTGCTGCATTACTCGGTTTTTGTTTTTGTTTCATATTTCAGAGAAGGGTCTACAGGGTGTTCAGGGTCTCACTACTAGATCAGACTCATAGTGATCCACCTGTTTACAGCCTCGCAAGAGCTGGGATTATAGCGCCACCATGCCCAGTCTCGATTGCTGTCTCAGCATGCTCCGGGGGCAGGGCCAGTGTGGCAGGCTGGGGAATCAAACCCTGATTGCAGGTGCTGTTTCTAAACACATTTTCTCAGGCTCCACAAGTTCCTGCTGTCCCACGGTGGTGTCCCCTACAGCTCCCTCCTTCATCGGAGCACCGTGTCCTGTTAGAGGCGTGACCCACCCGCTGCTCTGCGCCAGTCTCCAGCTGCACTGCAGATGACTGTCGCTCCCGCTGTGTGGCCTCTCCATTGGAGGATAAGGACCTGGCAAACTAGGCCTTGGATTACAGCAACAATAAGAAAAACAATAATGACAAACAGCTGCTACCAGCACCTCTCTGCCAGGCACAGACCCAAGAGCATTACAGAGATTACTCCATTTTTTCCTTTGTGCCAGCCCTATGATTTTGCCATCAGACACCTGCCACTTGCAGCACTGAAATAACTTGCCCACATCTACACAGACTGCTGTGACCTCAAGGGCCTCTCCAAGATTGTG
The DNA here is from genome assembly GCA_002564285.1 of Tympanoctomys barrerae. Lineage (NCBI taxonomy): Eukaryota > Metazoa > Chordata > Mammalia > Rodentia > Octodontidae > Tympanoctomys > Tympanoctomys barrerae. The sequence goes on from NDGN011483811.1 coordinate 16,478, forward strand.
TAGCTCCAGAATTTCATATATTTGAGGGGAAAGAGAGAGAGAGAGAGAGAGAGAGAGAGAGAGAGAGAGGACTGCCCTAGGTTCAATCCCCAGCACCCAAATAAAATAAAATAAAATATTTCTGATTTGCACTGGGGTTCTTTATAGCTGTGTTTGTCAGACCCTCAGGGCTGGGGCTGGTGTAGGAAAAACACAAGCTTTGGTTCCTTTCTGCCTCTGCATAAACAGCAATTATTAATACATCTTGAAAGAAGAAAAACAGCTCCTTAAAACCCAACAGCGTCAAACCTCACCACATAAAGAGCAAAGCACTTTAAACCATGTAAACCTGTTACTGGGTTCACTTATCTGTGTATTTGCTATGATGGTTTATTTTGTGTTCCTATTAAATCTCACATGCCTAAAAATATAAAAGTGAGCTTAGGTGTGGAGCCTCCTATTAGTTTTTAAAAGCAAAATCTCTTTGTGTCTGGGTAGAAAAGTTCCACGACATATTCAAACAGTCTTCAAAGTTGTTTCTTGCTTCAGATCCTCAGAGAAATTCAAGGGAGCCAGCGCCTGCAGGAAGGCTTAGGCCTGTTCCTGTGAGAGTATGAACGGGACAGGCCAGGTGGGCGTTCCTGGGAACTGAAGACCACACAATGGACCACACTCAATGGTTTGCTGAATTCCTCTCATTACAAAACCCACAACATCTCTCAAGAACAACATTCCCTTCAGGGCAACACTGCAGAGTGGTTTATTAGAAGGTCCTCCTATAGTCAACCTGGATTATCTTCCCTAATAGAGGAATGAGACACAGAGAGAGAAGTTTTTACTAGGCTTTAAAGCCTAGAAGAGAGAGAGGAAGGGATGGGGCAAGGAGGGAGAGAGGGAAGGAGGGAGGCTTGGGAAAAGGGAGAAAGGAAAGGAAGTAAGGAGAGAGAGGTTGGGGAAAGAGGAAGGGAGGGAATCAGAAACATCTATTCATCCCAGTTTGAAGACTTTCCCAAAGCAGCCTTGCACTGGATGTGCAGGAACGGGTCCCTAAATGACCCCCAAAGTACTCACTCTATTTTCTTTTCTTATGAAGAGAATGACTACACTCACATTTTCTCATTAAATGCCACTGCGTTGTCTGTTCCCATCTAATTAGTGAGACTGGCTCACAGGGTGGTTGGATTTCCTGCATTATACAGAAGTTGAGTCTTAGATGTTAGCGCTGTGCCACAACCAAGAATGCATGTTGCTTTGCTTTGTTTTGTTTCTTTTTTCCCCCTTTGTGCGCTGAGAATTGGACCCAGGTCCTTGCCTTAAGCTACTTTCTCCGTCCTTTTATTATTTATTTATTTTTATTTTCAGACAAGGTGTCACTAAGTCACTAAGTTGTCTGGCTCCAGTAGAAACTTAATAGTCCTCCTGCCCGATCTTCACAGAATACTGGGGTCACAGGTGAATGCCACTGTACCTGTCTTCCAGGATGTTTCTCACATGGTGTTAGATCTAAGAATCAGATTCTTTGACTCAAAGTTCACTCTTCCATGAAATAGCAGCTGTCATCTGACAATGCCACAGCCAGAGCACTCCCCAAGAATTTCTAGGTTTTAAAATCAATACTTAGAGCTCCCTAACCTTAGGGAGGGCTAGATGCATCAGTCCCACAATCAGAACCACCAGGAAACCTCAAGAAAAGTCTCTATCTCCCAAACTGAGCTTCACCCCTGTGAGAATGGTCCATGGTTCCCACAGCTATGCAGGAGATCCCATAGCTTAAGGCTTTGTTACTGATTCTTGTCTTTTTTTTTTTTTTTTTTTTTTTTCAGAACCGGGGATTGAACTCAGGCCCTTGCGCTTGCC
>NDGN011483817.1:0-10017 GCA_002564285.1 Tympanoctomys barrerae
GGTGCAGGTGCAGGTGCAGGTGCAGGTGCAGGTGCAGGTGCAGGTGCAGGTGCAGGTGCAGATGCAGGTTCGCCTCAGGGCTGAAGCCCCTCCTCTCCACAACTGTGCACAAGCCCATCCATTCTCCAACCTTTAAATACCATTTATAAGCTGAAGACTCTTAAATTTTTATCTCTACCTTGGACCTTGCGTTGAACTCCGGACTCATATATCCAACTGCCGGCTCGATGATGTCTCCACTCGATAGCCACTGATCTAATAGTTACAGCAGCTGGTAGAGTTCTCCACTCACATGTCTGTCATGGGGACCAGGGTGACTGATACCCACGGTCACCTTGCTGGCTCCCTGGTGGCAGCATGCTGAAGCTCTGCGTCTCCTCCTAACCCCATAATGGAGTCTGGAGCTGGGGTCAGGAGGGGTTGAACTGGGATGACTCATTCAAGTCTCTCAGGGGAGACGTGTTCTTGCCCTGAGGAGGTGCTCTCCTTGGGCGCCTCCTCCTTCCCCGCCTCCTGTGGTGCCAGGCCCAAGAGGTGGAGGGCGCTTCCTGCCAGCTCCTGCTGCCTCCCCTTAGCCCTTATAGGGTGACCTCACAGTGCAGCCCAGGGACCGTTTTGGAGGGTCAGACCCCACCAGGGTCTGCTGGTTCCCAGGTCACGTGGGGCAAAAGCCACTCCCAGCATCCCTTGATCCCCCACCTCTGTTTGCTCCTCCTCCCCTCCTAAGTCAAGGGTTCTCCGGGGCGGGCTCACCTTGGGACCACTGCTTCCTCTTATGTGCTGCAGGCCCCACAGATTCCTGTTTTCTCCCATCCTCCCAACACTGGCAAGGCACCGCCTTCCCAGCTGGCACATCTCATTCCAACTCCGAGGCAGACTCTGGAGGAACCAAATGCAGGACCTTCACACCAAGCTGCGCCCCCCAGCTCCTTCTCCCTTTTTATTTTGAGACATGGTCTCACTAAGTTCTCATGGGGGGGTGCGGGTGGGGATGAACTTTCAATCCTCCTGCCTCAGCCTCCCTGAGCGTTAAGGCTGCAGGTGTGTGCAGCCTTTTCCAACTTTTCAAATGTGTTTGTAGGGTTGACTCCAGCTGTGTGAGTGGAAGCTCCCTGGAGGCCAGATGTGGGCTCTTTAAATGTATTTGTGGTCTGTGCAGTGCTTGGAGCATCACAGGTTTGCAATAAATATTCATTGTGTGAATGAAAAGTGAAGTCACCCATCAAAGTGCCTGACACATAATAGTGTTTGATAAATACTGGCTTTATACAATTTTCACTGTTTATATTTCATAAAACTCAGGAACTTGCAGAGCAGAAAAGGAAAAAAAAATCCTATAATCCCATTGTTTGGCAGCTCCCTATTGACTTTTGAAAAAAGACAAAAATAATATATGCAGACAGAAAATCCCATTTGATATCAAAAGGCGCAGACTGAGAGTTCTACCACCACCTCCCACGCTGGCCCTGACAACTTCCACAAGACACTGTCTCTTCCTGGGCCAGGAAGGAGCCCATCCAACAGGAACAGTGGCCAGGGACGGATGGGCGTGGCAGGGAGCCAGTCACGGGGGTGGGGGGTGTCAGATTCTGACATGGACATTGCTTGCTGTCATCTTTCTGCTAAAGACCACCAGGGGCCCCAGTGGGCTTAGGAAAGAATCCGCGTTCTCTGTGGTTGCCCCTCAGGCTGTGCCAGCTCCAGCTCTCCAGCCTCATTCCTGCCCTGTCACTGCACCCCAGCCAGACTGGTCCCTTCTCAGGGTACTCCCCTGCCTCTGGCCTTGGCACACGCCTTTCTGGTCCTGGAAAGCCTTCTTCTTTGCCTCCGTTGGCCAACTCTAGCTCCAGTCTCCGCACAAGAGTGGTGCTCACACTTGAGGTGGTGCCGGAGTGACTTGGAGAAGGCCTGGAAACTCAGATGGCTGGTCTCTTCCCCAGAGGCCTGACGTAGGAGCATAGGAGGCCCCGCAGCTTTGCGTTTTGAGCAAGTTCCTAGTTAGGTGAGGCAGCACATGCCTCTAATCCCAGGGCTCAGGAAGCCAAAGCAGGAGGATCGCGGAGAATTCACAGCTAGTCTGGGCTACATAATGAGTTCAAGACCAGCCTGGAATACGTAGTGAAACCCTGTCTCAAAAAGAAAGGAAGAAAAAGAAGGAAAGAAAGAAGAAAGGAAAGAAAGGTTGCTACATTTCCTAGTGCTGCCGCCTCCAAAAGGGACCCTACTTTGGGAACCACTGGGTTAAATAATAATGCTTTTTAAAATGTCAGCTCACAGGTTCTTCCTGCCACCCCTTTATAAATCAAGTCCTCTTGTAAATGTGCTTTTCTTTTATACCACACCACAAATTTTTAATGATAAGCTTACGTGTGCTTAATGACTATCTTCTTGACTAGAATGAACAGGTCTGCTGCCCCTCCATCCTTTCTTAGGACCAAAACAATAACAGAGACCCAAAATTGGATGCCAGACAGGGTGGTCAAAGAGTAACTATGTCAAGAAATGGTCAAAACTTTCAGAATAAAAATAGTCAACAGGGCTGGGGAGATAACTCAATAGAATAAGCACTTGCCTGGCAAGTGCAAGGTCCTGAATTCAATCCCTGGTAACACAAAGAAGAAAAAAAAATCAACAATGGCCACCATTGATAGAACACACGCTTATAGGCCAGACAACAAACTTGGGTAGGATCTATGACTGTCTTATTTATTTCTGTATCCCCAGTGCCAATTTTTTTTTGAAAAAAAGCTTAATGAATGAATGAAAATATCGTCACTTCATCATATCTGTGTTTTCCATATCCTTAGATTGAACCCACGGTGGATAGAAAACATTCAGGAAAAATTACATCTGTACTGAGCGTGTACCTTTTCTTGTCGTCATCCTCTGGATGATGCAGTCTAGCAACTATTTACACAGCATTCACATTGCAGTAGGTATTAGAGGCAACCTGGAGATGACTGAAAATATACGGGAGGATATGCGTATGTCCCATGCAAATGCTACCCCATCTTATATCAGGGACTTGAGAACTGGCCCTGGGGCTCAGACCCTGTGAATACCCAGGGACAACTGCTACATTTCTTCCTCTTCCTCTTCTCCTGGATGCTGGGGAAACATTTCATTCTAGTATCAGTTTTCTACACCCATCCCTCTCTGGGGTGGGAGGCTGAGATCCTTTGAAATCTTGAACTAGGTACATCCCACCTCCCGGAATGATTGACAGGTCTCTGGGGTTGTTGAACTTGTCCTGGGTACCAGCATTGATGGAGGGGGGAGGGTAGATACCTCCTCTTCCTCTTCTGCTTATGTGGGTAATTCAGGATGGAACTAAGAAAGGGGGGAGGTGCTCACAGGCTGTTTTATTTCTCATTAGATACAAAGCAGAAAATAAGATCAAAGCCACGCCGAAAAGAAAGAGACAAAAATAAAAGGAGGTGGATGAAAGGGCAGGAAGGAAGGAAGTGCAGACAGAACACGGAGGGGTTGTCCGCCCTGGAAACTGGCTCTCCTCTTCGAGCGTCCGTGGGCTACCTGCCAAATCAATTGATTACATCTGTAGGCAGAGTTGCCTTTTTATTTCACACCAATTTTCACGGGCAGCGTAAGATAAAAATGGAAGAAACGAAGTGAACGGGAAAAGATGATTGAATGTTGATGTAAGAAAGGGAGGCTCGAGGAAGGGGGGGGCGGGGGCGGGCGGGGGCCGGACCCGTAGCAACAAGAATCACGTGGGCTCCCCCACTCCATTATTCCTGTCCTGATAAGAGTCTTTGAAAACCTCTGCCCTCCCTTACCGGTAGCCTTGGCCTCAGGGACAGGTGAGCCCTAGGGTGCTCAGAGCACAGTGAGTGGCCTCTCTTCTGTTCCCGACTCTGAACTCAGCACCTGGCAAGCCAAAGTATCAGAGGCACAAGGCAGCTGACAACTGGCTGCCTGGTCCGTGAGTCTCTTCTGCTCCTCGGGCCTCAGTTTCCCTGTCTGGTGCGGGAAGCGAACCCCTCACTTGGTGGTGCTGGGGCGTGCTGACGGGTGAGAAGCTTGAGATGCTCTTTGTAAATGTCGAGGACTGTGATCAGCCTCCCTAATCTCAGCAAACAAATCTGTTTCCGAGGGTGTCGTAGGCAGAGGAGGTATCAGGCAGTGTCCTCTCAGATTCCCGTGCAGTAGCCTGAAGCCAGCAGCAACACATGGTTAAACAGGGCAAAGTGCGCACAGACTCAAGCGTGGGTGCACCCACTTGCCTGGCTGGCTGGCCTGGTGCTCAGCACGGCTGTGGCCAGCGGCGGGGTGCCGTACCTCTGTGCAGGAGAAGGTGACAGAGCAGAGAGGCCTCAGGACAACTCTGCTGTCTCTCTGTGGCAGTAACTTCTCTCAACAGGTAGCTGGGCATTCCCGAGACTCTAGAATCATGGAGACACAGCACAAGGAAGCCCAGTGAGAGAAAGGGCCTGTCCCTGGCTTGTAGCTTAGTAGAGACTGCAGCGAGATTGGGATCTACATGTGCCAGCTCCTGCCCCTGAGCAGAGGACTCCATGTGCGCCTGTGTGTGTGTGTCTCTGTGTGCACTCATGCATGTGGCTGTGTACATGTGTGCATGTGTCCTTGTGCCTGTGTGCATGCAGGTGTGGTGTGTGTGCACATGTATGCATACCTATGTCTGCACATGTGTGCGTGTGTGTGCTCGTGCACTCAAATGCGTGCATGTGTGGAGAGGGCCAGGGCTGTGCAGTGTACCCTTCTGGGAAGCAAGCTACATGCGAGGCCCATAATTCTAGGTGTGTGCTTGGCTCCTAGGACAGGAGGCAGAAATGACAGGCGCATTTGCCTCATAAACTCGGAACAGGCCCTGCCTGGGGAGAAGCGTGTCAGGAGTTGTGGGAAACACTGGATGAAGTTGTTGCTTGTATTCCCTCTTTACAGCCCCCGAGAGAGCCGCATGCACAGAGCCTGTCACTCAGCCCGCCGGGCAGGGAGCTCCAGGCCCCGGGCTGCCCATGTGCTGGATGGGGAGAATTCGGGGAGGCATCTGTTCATCTCAAGTTCCCCCAAATATGCACAGTGCTCAGTGGGAGCCCTGCATGTGGACGGTGCCAGAGGAGAAGCCAGGGCACTCTCAGGAGCTGTGAGGCGCTGTGGCCCACAAATGTCCCAACCTGCCCATTACCTGTCATTACCCTAGGCCTCAGATCCTTCACAGTCCCTGTGACAATAGCTGCTCCTGAGGTGGGGGGAGGTGATGGGTCACCCTCATTTCATTTGCTATCTTGGAGAAAGAAGCAAGAAGGGACCTGGTTACAGATGCAGAGGGAAGTAGGGGCAGGTGCCCCTCCCCATGGATTGACAACTGACCCTCTGGGTGGCCCACTGCCCACTCCTTGGAGGTCTCAGTCTGGTGGAAAGTCTACACCTGCAGAGGTCTCCCCACCTCAACAGCAGCCCTGGGATGTTTGCCCACGGGAGGGAACACCTACAGGACAGCTGAACTGTGAGGAGTCAGCTGCCCAGGGGCGTCTCAACTCCAGGAAGGAGGCGTGGCACTCGAGAAGAAAGGCCCAGCTCCCCTGCCACCCTTTTAGACCCCTAGAGGAGGTGGCCCCTGCCATGCTGGTAACCTACTCGCTACAGCCTCCTCCTTCTTCCCTGACCCCTTCCCTCATCTTCCACTCCCTCCCCGTGCTCGCCAGGACCGCTCCTGAATAAGCTGCAGGCACTGCAGTCCTTGCCCAAGGGCCTGCTTCTGGGAGTGCCCCAGTGCAGACAGGAGGATCCTCCATTGCGTGCAGGGTGTGGCGACTAAGCTCGGGTGACCAACTGTCCAGCTCAACAGCTGGGGGATGCCAGACATGACCGTCCCTAACTTTTAAGCTCCTGTTTCTGAATTTGTAAAGCAAACTGAATGCTGTGCAGTTCCTTAAATCTTCTCAAATGTGGGGAAAAAAATCAGATTCGCCTGGGGTTGCCACAGGGCAAAAACACAGGCGATATGCTGTATATCTGGATTACAAGATTAAAGATCAATACAGCGTCGCACAGAAGCAAGTGTTCAGTTGGGTGACAAATTCAAAAATAGAGTTGGGAACAAGACAGGAAGGACATTGTTAGAGGAGACTGCTTGGAAGAGGTGGGTTTGAATTAGGCTTAAAGGACACATGTGACCAGGTGGGGTGGGCAGAGGTGGCTTCCACCACCAGACTCTGCGGGTGGGAGTGTTCCCAGGCCCAGAATGCTATTTTCCCAGCCAGGGCTCGATGGCACTGGGCCCCCGGATGTTACCCGGTTGGCACAGAGGTGTTGGGGTTGTAGCAATTTTTCTTTTCCATGGCTATCTGCATTTTTTTTTTTTTTTTTNTTGAAAAGGAGGCCTTGGATCAGGAGGATACATGATCCACATCCCTTCTCTTCCCCTCTCCTGTCCCATGTGGCTCAAGTCTCCCTTCCCCTCTCTTTCTGTCACACCCCTTAGCGCCCCACGACACCCTCTTCTGCTCTCCTTTCCCAGCCTATCCTTCATTTCCCACCTCAGCCACCTGCTCCATCCCATCACACCCAGCTCCTTGCACCTCATCCATGGCTCTGGCAGAAGAAGGGATTTTTGGCACATGGAGGACTTTGAAAAGTAGTCCCGTGGGAACAGCCTGCAGGAAGCTGAGAGCTGAGGTCACCGAGAGCCTCAGAGGTTGTCTTGCTCACTTTCTTGTTGACTGGCCGTCAATCTGGACACATATGACTTAGAGGAGAAGCAGCTAAATCCAATTTAGGATTTCTAGAGGATTCGGTCTGTGGTTGCTTGGCTCTGAAGCAGGAAGAGCATGGGGGAGGGTCTGGTGGAGGAAAGATGCCCTGGACGGAGACCGGCCCTTCCAGGCCATGTCCACAGTGATCCACCTCCTCACAGCTCTGAATCCATGATCCTGTCGTCCTCCAAAAGCCCCACCTATGAACCCATGACACTTCGGGGGAACAATCTAGATCTTAACCATATTTGCAAGTGGAGGTTATGGATCTGGTAAGACATGGCCCAAAGGAAGTAGCCGCAACGCTGCCATTTTGGGGAGGAACATAGATAGCTGTGTAGTCTGGGCCTGAGCAAGGCCTCCCTGGCCTGCTTCTCACCCTGCTTGGTGAGCTGGGGCCGGGCCTCCTGGGCAGCAGCATCAACTGGAGGACTCTACTCTTGCCTGCTTGGAGAGGGGTGTTCTTCTCTTTCCTTTGCCTGGCCTCTGCTTGAGGTAAGAAGGACATGCGCAGTGACTAAGGGTTCAAGTACTGGATCCCAGCAGCCCTGTGGGAAGTAGGCCCTGGCTGTTGCCGGCCGTGTGGCTACTGCAAGCTTCCCAACCACCCTGTGCGTCTTCTAACCACCACAGCTATGTGACTGGATTGTGGTGAAGATTAGACGAACTGTGACACAGGCAGCACCTGAGTCCACAGCGGTATCTGTCATCATTAGCTGCTGTCATCGTTTATTCTCATGGAAGTAGAAGATGTGGCATTTGGGTTTGATTCCTTAGGACGTGTGTTCCAGGGGAAGCTCCAGGTCGGGGCAAGGAGTCGCCAGCTCTGCCGAGAAACTGACTCAGGGTGTGCCCGGCCTCTCTGGTAGGGCACCCCAGGGTGAGAGCAGAGGTGATGTTTGCAGGGGCTTGAGTCCTGGCACCTGCTCTGCCAGCCTCTCCCTCCTCCACCACCCCACCGTTAGTAGGAGACTAAGTGGGTGGGTGCTGTGACTCTGCGGCCTCTCCTGGCCCAGAAGGGGTAGCGGCTGCCTTCCAGCTGTGCGCCACCCCAGCACCCCACCTCTTCTCCCTCCTTCCCTCTCCCCCCATCACTTCAGCAAAGAAGACTGAGCCAAGAGTTCTAATATTGCCTGCTTAATGGCTTATAGATCGCTAGTGAGTCAGGCCTGATGGAAGTGTCTGTTAGGGTTGGCATAGGGATCCCGAGTCAAATGGCCCGAGACAGATTCGTGGCTGTCTTCCAGGCCACCCTGGGAAGGTGCTCTGTGGCAGCACACTCAGCTCTCAGGAGCTTGGGAAGCCCAGGGAGACAGAGGGACCTCCTGGGAAGGCCAAGGACCCTAACCGCAGTGCTCCAGGGTCCTATCTGCAGGGCAGGGCCCCTCTCGAGGCCAGGGTGGTGCTGGCTGTGTATTCGCTGGACTATAAGCTGAGGACAACTATCCAGATTCACACAGAGACAGGTCCAGGAAGTGCTAATTAATGAGCACTTATTTAAAAAGAGACCAGACCAACCTACAAACATTCTAAATTATAGAATTTTAAAACATGACTTTTAGCACTGTCAAGTGAGCAGGTTTCATTGGACCCTATAAAATATACAAAGTAACCATCCACTCCCTGCACATATATGAACACACACACACACACACACACACACACACATACACACTCATTCTGAAGTGATTCACAATAGGCCAGGGAAACCTGTGGCATGCAATTGTATTACTTGGCATTTAGTAAAATTAAATGACCAACATGGTGACCCAGAGGTTCCCGAGGACCTGGCAGAATGAACAGATGAGTGATGAGTAACTGCCCATCTGTGGGTCTGTCTGCAAATTGGTGCCTCCTAGGTGGGGCTCCCTGAGGTTGGCTTTTCCCACACCCCCTTTTCCCTCCCAATATCATGTCTGGTCTGTTGTGAGGCCCAGTGCCCATGACCCTAGTTTGCACAGGTAAATTCCTGGCCCTCCACAAGGAAATATATTTGTTCTCCAGCAAACAGTGAGTACAGGGGCCCTGGGGTGTAGTTGTGTGAGAACCTGGAGTCTAGCCCAGCCGGAGGCCTGGTTCCCCAACTTGGGAAATTCCCCGAGGCCTAGAGAAGCTCAGAACTTTCCAGAAGCTTCCAAATCCGGGGTGCTTCTGTCTCCAGGGCTCTTCAAGAATCATTCAGCGTTCACCTCCAAGGGGCGGCTTGGCATTTCCATCTCTTCAGCTGGCAAAGTGTAAATTTGGATATGAGCAGAAAATATAGTGACATCAAGGTTATGTGGCCTGCAGCTGACAAGAAGGATGGCCCTCAGCAACCAGCACATCCCAGCTTCTTCCGGGTCTGCACTCTCTCTCTTTCCTTTAACCTTTTTTTTTTTAACAAAAAAAAAGAAAACATTTTCAGAGACTTTAATAACTGTGGAAGGGTGCTGTAAGGCGGGCAGGGAAATCGATCATTTTTATTCGGTTGTGCGCGATAAAATGTAAGCTTGGGCAATAAATCTTGTTACCTTGAGGGGAAAGAAGAGCGTGGTTGGCCATTAATATGATTCCCTTTTGGAGCTTTTAATGAATGAATGAAGCCCCTGGACTGAGTAATTAAGAGTGATAGCTTCCCCCTCCCTGGTGGGACTCTGGATTTCCGACTCAGCCAGGGGCTGGGGGCAGGGCTCACGCTATCCTCCATCCAGGCAACTGCTGGTTTCCTCTCTCTCTCTCTCTCTCTCTCTCTCTCTCTCTCTCTCTCATCTGCTTGCGTTCACTATCTGTTATTTTAGATCAGCATCTCACCACCAATACACATAAAGAACCCACCCATGCCAGACACCGCGCTTAGCATCATGGGGGCTGCAGAAGAGTATCTCAGAGTCCCAGGCAAGCTGTCCAGCAGAAGTTGTCCTTAGGAATGGGGGGAGAGGCTAGGGAAGGGTAGGGGTGTGGGAATGATAGGCAGGCTTGGGGGGATGGGCATTTGGGGGTGAGGCTCTGAGAAGGTTGCTGGAAGAAGGGACTAGAAGTCTAGTGTCACAGCTTCTCAGGGATTGGGGTGTGGAATGCTGGTTTGGAGGCCAAAGTTTGGCTTTTAGCATTGGGAATACTTGGGGGAGTGAAGGACATTTTCTGGTTCCCCATTCCTAAGTCATTACTGGCTCCCCAGTTTTTCATGAATGTTAAGAATTTTCTGGGCTGGTGAGATGACTCAGTGGTCTAAAGCACTTACTTAGAACAAGCTTAGCAAAGTACAGGGACCGCGGTTCAATCCCCCAGCACCACATGCCAG
>NDGN011483831.1:0-13148 GCA_002564285.1 Tympanoctomys barrerae
TATATATATATACATCTATAGTATATAAAAATATATAGATATAAAAATATAAAAATGTCAGGATATAAAATTTCATAAAACTGGAAACTAATCTATCCTCAAAAGAGTCACACTCTAGTAGAGATGCAAAGGGTGACATTTCTGAGGATGCCTTATAAAGTCTCAGGCTGAGTTTTGAAAATGCAATGAACTAGATTTAGAATACTGGAGAAGTAAAAGAAAACGTTGCATGTAGAAAAGACAGTGAGCTAAAGTCATATTTAGAGACTTGGCCTCTTGATCCATCCTCTATGGCTATACATAATAACTTCTCTATTTTGAAAAACCTTTATATTTAATGACCTTGGGCTTTTAAGCCTGCAGTGCACTCTATGCATGTAGTTCAGAACTTCGACAGCCATTGTCTTGGCTCACTCCATAGCTGGGTTATGTGCATGCCACTGGTTTCCTGAGACACCTGCTGGCCTGCCTCGTGCATCAACGATACTGCTCTTTCTTCTTGTAGCTCACAGAGAGCTGGACAAAGAGTGTCATATGGCTGATGAAACACATGTTACCTGAAGTCTTGTTGGTTTGAATAGAACCAAAAGGAGAAATCAGAGAGGAAGATAAGGACCCATCACTTGCCAATAAAAAAAAAAAACTACTAGTGTAGTTGTATTTGAAAATTATAATGCTCACCATATGGTGCTTGAGCAGCCAGCATAGCTCCTTGAACACAATATGAACTAAATAAATAGTTTTTATAAATCTTAATTGATACGAGACTTGTTATTTCCAGGAAGCTAGACTGCTTCTGAGAAATATGTCATGTGTGGGGGAGATCTGTTATTTTCTGCTCAAAGTTTGGTTCCTAATAATGGAGGTCACAGGACCTCCATTATCTTGGTTTGAATTGACCCCTTTTAATGCCATGACAAAGGATTAATCAGGTTGCCCTTATGGAACCCCCATGATTTGGTGAGAGTGTGCCTTGTTGTGACTCTGCTTAGTGTGCTAAAGCAGCTGACACTGTCTCTGTGGCTGCCTCCGCTCTCATTTCAGTTCAGGCCAGGACGTAGCTCCTTTCATCCAAGAGTCACAGTTTCTGGCTACTTTCCCTTAGGATCTGTAGCACTCCCAACTCCTACTTTTCTATCCCAGGCCTGATTTAGACTTGAAGCAGGGGCCATCTTTTTTCTCAGTGTGACCACAGTGCCCAGCCCAGAAGCAGAGACATATTAGGCACTTAATACTAATTATTTTTTCCATGAATGACATGCTGCATTTTAGAACTGGCATTTTAAGGTTCTGGTCCATATTCACTCCCAGGTCACTGTATGCGCTTCAGCACTGTGGGTGTGTGATTTCCTGTAGGATTCCTCTACACAGGCAGCAGCAATCTTGGAGTAACTAGACTTGGACCTTTTAGCATTTCACGTTTTTAATCTCCTCACTGGCTACAAAGCTAAGCCTGCACATGCTTTCCCTGATCTTCTGTCCACAACCTGGGAGCATCATAACACATGGACCTTGTTATCTTTGCATCTGTAGTACCTTTAAATAGAATTTGGAAAAATGGGGAAAGGATGTTATTTGGTTGGTTCTATTGCTGCTGCTRCTGGTGGTAATGGTGGTGGTGGTAGTGGTGGTGGTGGTGGTGGTGGTGGTGTGTGTGTGCGTGCGTGCGTGTGTGTGTGTGTGTGTGTGTGTGTGTGTGTGTGTTGGGGAGCAGAAGGGAAACAAGTCACAAAATTCAAGTCTTGCTTCTTGTCTGCACTTCTAACTTGTTCAGGGTATTAGAGAGATTATAGGTAAAGAGACTAGTGCTTTTAGGTTAGGATCTCTGAAGACATGAGAGCAGAACTGCTCTTCCTGGGGACCAGAGTGCATGTTCTTTCTCTCCTATGCTTTCTCTGCCCAATGTTCTGTTGCCAACCAGTTCAGGGGAGAGGCCAGGAGCAAGAGAGAGATGAAGTAGCCCTTGTGTCAGTCTGCAATTTATCCCCAGGCAATGTTATGTGAGCACACATATATTTAAATATTTGAAAAGCATCTTTTAAAATGAATATCAAAATAACAAATAATCCAAGTCAGAGCTAAATGCCCCAACGTTTCTCTATCTCCCTTTCCTCATTATGCAGATAAATCCCAGATGAATCACTAGACAGCAGACAGGCTGGGAAAAATGCTAGCAGTCACAGCCACAATGACAAGAGAAATGTCTACAAGAACAGTCTAGCCTCAAAGAGCCCAGCCAGCTCTCCTGCTGCTGCCTGCAAGTGTTAAAGCAGAACTCAGGAATTGCTCTGGCCTTGGGAAGGAGCCCTGGTACTGAGTCAGAGGGCAGGAGATTTGGGCGATGGGGGAGGGGCTTATTTACTTTGGTTTTTCTCTACTGATAGCTTGAACTTCAAGGGATTTGGAAGTTGGATTCGGATTAGCATTCTAAAGTAAGGTTGATTCTCACAACCATATCCAGCCCACTTATGTATGTAAAACTACACAGGGAATTTCAGGAAAATAAGCTCTCCAGGGAGACTCCCAGCTCCACTGCCAGAAAACAGTGCAGAAGCCAGCCAGCCAGAAGAAATGCCAGCTCTAATGAATCTTTCCCTGGTTATGACCAGAATCTCAAATACAAAAAAACTGAAAAACACAGACAAGGGCCAATCAGGCCCTGGGGAGTTTCTGGGACCAGGCTTATGAGGAGGGAAGAAAAATGGACTTGAGTTTACCACCTCCAGAGTGCAGCAGCATTGGATTTGGAAATTTTACAATCTGTCCCAGTTGCATGAGCTTCCTGCTTTCTCTTTCTCCAGCATTCATCTTGTGGCTCAAACCAAGGTAGCCCAGCCCCGGGCAGTGCCCCGTCACCCAGCGGTGATGTTATTTTGCATGCAAGTTTCTGTGTTGCCTCTAAAAAGCACTGTGAGGAGTACAGATGAATGAACTCCATCACTTTGAGTACAGCATCTGCATGAATCATTGTCCAGTGCATTCATTGCTAGTGACAGATTAATTCCTTTCTCAGGTTTTGCTTAAGAGTGTACCATGGAATACTAATACTGTTCCCCACAGAAAGAGGGCTGGAGGGAGAGGAGGAGGGGAGGGAGGGGAGGAGGGAGGCAGAGGGAGAGAGGGGGTGAGAGACAGAGAGAAAGAGAGACAGAGGAGACTACTGAGACCTCTAGAGAGATGGAGAAGGGAGGAAAGAGAGAGGCGAAAGGATGAAAAGAGGAGAGGGATAGGGAGAAGAGACAGAGATAGATGACACAGAGAGAGTGACTTGGTGTCCCTCTTAGGGACAAGACTAGAATGATAGCATGGGAAATGCGGAGCGGTTTCCAACTTCCCCAGCAGGGGAAGCCACACGTGAACACGCACTGTTTGAGCTGTGAGGAAGATCATAGCCACTCTTGAGGTGCCTCTGAAGAGTGATTGGATGGGGTCTGATCCCAGCTATTCCACACCTCTGAATTAGCCCATTTTCAGCCTCTCTCTTTAGGGCAAGGGAGGAGTCTTGTGCATGGAGGGAAAATAGAGCCTATGATTTGATGTCATTCCATTTTAAAGATGTAAAGGAAAACATTCCCCAGAAGTATTCCCTTGAAAACAGCTCAGAGATTCAAGCCAAGTTATAGAAACATAAGACACAGGAAGGAAGGCAGCAGGGAGAGGGAGCTTTTACCACACAGGACTGGTTCTTCCCTGGGCATGTTACTGAGCCTGCACCTGAAAAATGACTCTGATGGCATTTGCAGTTTATCAGGTCTTCTGGCAGAGGTGTCAGGCACAGAGAGCTCACTTGTCACTCCAACATTCCCTGGCATTTGCTAACCACAGCGAGGAATGGCGGGCAAAAGGATTACAGAATTAAGCGGCACTGTTACAGCAGCTGGTGAGGGCCTGAGATTGAGCTGTCACTTTGAAGAAAACTCCATTTCATTTTGTGATTAGGAAAGAAAGAAAGCTAAAATAGGTGGGCTGGGCCGGGCCAGCCTCAGGCTGTGTCCTTGGAGAAACCCCGGAAGTCCTTCCAGTGCGTGGATGAGTTTAGGTTGACACTTGGCACCAGCATCTCAGTTCTGCTCTGGATGCCCACAGAAGCCCATCCCGTCCCGACAAGGTGCACCGTCACAGCTATGCACACCGTGAAATGGGGCTTTGGCCTCTAGCACAGCGGTTCTCCAGGACCGCTGATGAGCTCGTGCCATACTCTGCCTTTCCCTACCTGCAGGGCCGCTGGGAGCGTGGTGGTCTTACGCTGAGCTATTGCTCCAGGAGACCCAGCTGAAGGTCATCTCATCCCATGTGCTGCCCCTGAGCTCTCAGACCCTTCTGATGCTCATCAGCTGTGCTCCTGCCATAACTACCTTTCCTTACACATTGGTTGTTTGCTCGTTTTAACCTAGGATTATAACTTCCTCCAGGGCTGGGTTAAGCTGTATGAGGCATTCAGTGCACCAAGCTGGGGATCTCTGACGTGCCCTGCTCTTGAATCAGGCTCAGGATGAACAGAACTCTGTGCTGGTGCATAGACCAAGGCCCAACATGTAGTAGGAACCCAATCCATGTTTTAGGAAATAAAAGTTTTCTTGATGGGTGTTCTTCACTACCTGATTGAAACACTTCTAGATGCACTCGCTTGTTGAAATGTAACTGCATTTCATTGGGTAGAAGGCTTTACTTCTATGCATGCATGAAGTTGTGGAACAGATTATACAAGCTACAACTAAACACGATGTGAGTGATTGTGCATATTAAAAATTAGTAATAGGTGCCCTTCAAAAAGCCTAGGGAGAAAAAGGAGGAAATGGTTTAGGAAAACACACAGGGATTTGAAGGCAGGTTATAAATCTACAGATTTCTACAGATCTCCGGCTATGGTTGGTATCTGCATATTTCCCTAACACCTTATGCAGTCACAGGGTGGGCTTTTTGGAGGCAGTTGATTCTAGAGTGTGTCACTGTGTAGTGCTGGATTGCCGGTGTGAGTGTTAGACCCGCCCTAGGGTGGGTAGCCTGCATGCAATACAAAAAAGGAAGAGGCTTGGTCTCTTCCTTTTTGCTCTTGGGGCTTTTTTATCTTCTGCCTCCATGAACTATTTTGTCCCTCACCATGCACCACCCTCTCTTAGAGCCAGCTGAGTATGGACTGAAACCTCCACACACTGTGAACTAAATGAACTTCTCCGTCTTTAATTTGGTGTTTGAGTATTTTGTCCTAGCAACAAGAGAAAAGTAACTAAGACACTTCCTTGCTGTGCTCTTTCTGTTAATAATGAACACAAAATTAACCTGTGATTCTACTCTCAGTAGAATTTCTGAATGAGAAATGAATAATCTCCATTGGGTTGAGAGATTTTCTAATGCAGAAGAGGTCTCTCCTGGCAGTAGAAGTCTACTGCACTTCTTGATCTCTTCTCCTTCTGTGTGTATGTGCCACTTTTTTTTTTCATTCTTGTGTCAGCCACAGTTTGATTCTGAATATTTTTCTCATATTCATCATTTAGGAAAAACAAATACTACAATTATAAAAGAAGGTGATGTCACAGATTTTGTCAAAAGATTAATGTTTTAGTGTAAATTAGATACCTAGAAAATGAACTCCATCTTTTGCCTTTTCCATCCGAAAATCCAACATGAGAGATTTGGAGTTCAACATGAAGCTAATCAAATTTTAAATTTAAAAAAGAGCCAGATTATTTAATGTGTGTCATGTAGTTAGACAGAAAATCTGACAAAGTATACATTGAAAATCATGTTTTACTAATGACAAAAATGAAAACAAAATTCCCTCTCAGTAAACTAGTAATCCCAACCCACCGGGCCATTCAACTTTTTTTTTTTTTTTTTTTTTTTTTTTTTTTTGTTGCTGCAGAACTGGGGATTGAACCCAGGCCCTTGCACTTGCCAACTTTCAAAACCTTTTATATTCAGATAATGAGCTTTATGTTCACAGAAGCAGTGTTTCTTGGTGCTGTTTGCTATAGGGAACCACTGTTCAGCTTTCCTTCTCAGGCCATTCCCAAACTGCTAAGAAAGCATGCTAGAGCTGGGCCTGGTTGTACACATCTGTGATCCCAGCCTGTGGGGGGCTGAGGCAGGAGGACTGCGGTGAGGTCAGGCCAACCTGCACGACGTGGTGCAACCTTGTCTGAATAAATAAATAAATAAAACCAAACAACAACAAAAAGAGAAAACATTACAGTACATGAGGTCCAGGTGTCACAGGGGCATAAGGAAGTTCTGCATAAACTTTAAATGCTCAGAAGTGGATATTTGTGGTTCTTCAGTTCACACATTGAAGCTCAAGTTTCACTGTGATGGTATTTAGAGATGGGAACTTGGGGAGGTAACTGGATTATGAGGTTGAGTTTTTATAAATGAAGAGATATAGGTGACATGATTGTTCTCTGGTCTCTGCAAGTAGGAAAACGAATAAAACATAAAACAAAAAATCCAGCCATTTTCAAGCCAAAAGTGGGTCTCTACCAGACACCTGATTTGTTGTTGCCTACACCTTGCACTTTTCAGCTTTGAGAACTAGAAGAGGGGCCAGCCAACTAGCTCAGCAGATTAAAGTGCCTACAAGCAAGCGCAGGGCTGGGCGGGGGGTGGGGGGTGGGGGGAGGGTTGATTCCCCCAGGCCTGCAGTGCCAGCCCTGCCCCTAGGTGAGCTGAGATGGAGATTGAGACTGGACGTGGTGGCACATGCCTGTAATCCCAGCTCTGGGGAGACTGTAAACAGGCAGATCACTATTGAGTCCAATCTAGTAGTGAGACCCAGAACACTATGTAGACCCTTCCCTAAAATACAAAAAGAAGAAGGAGGAGGAGGAGGAGGAGGAGGAAGATGAGGAGGAGGAGGGAGAGGAGGAGGAGGAGGAGGAGGAGGAGGAGGAGGAAATAAATGTGTGTTGCCTAAGCCACTCATTTCAGGGCATTCTATTACATCAGGTGGAGTGGACAGAATATCCAGTGAGAGTGTCAGAGATTCATGGGATCTGGAGAGAGTGAATGTCAAAGAACGCTATCAAAGTCGCATTTCAGTTGAACTTTATTCAGTAAATAAAAGTACTTCTTAATTACATAAGAGAGAGGCGTGGCTCCTCTAATTACTCCTCCCCATTAAAGGAGCTGCAAAATTAAGAGTACATCATGCACAATTTATCCTTTAATCAAATACTGCTTTGATTGGTGTGCAATTGAGTTAAGTATTTTCATTTTCCAACAGGACATATACTGTCAGGACAGAGGTGAGGACTTCATATTTCTGTGAATTTTTTGTGTAAAAATATGTAATTGTTTGTTCTTATTTTTAAAACTACTTTTTCTGTGTAGGAAAATATTTCTCTACACAGAAAAGCCAATTGGAAAAACTCTATTGATTAATATTTAATAATAAGCCTTCATCTTTTCATGCTCTGTAATTGTTGAGGTAAATGTTTAGAGATGAATAAAATGTAAGTATGCTGCATAACATTTCAAGTTTTGAAATATATAATCAGTTCCCACTTTTGCAAGTCTTCATGATGATCATTAGACCTCCTCTATTTCCTCAGAGTTAACTCTCACTCATTATCTTCAAATTCCCACCCTAGAACTAAGAACATCAGAGGACTAACATCTAGGAATAAGGCTGAGTTGCTTTATGTGACAGGTTCTCTTTGAAAGACATACTTGCTAAGCCATATTCACAATTGAAATATGAATATCAAACTTCATTGTTACAATTTAAATATTAAGATATACATTTATTAATTATAATTTATTTAAAAGTCCTCCACATGCTCCTCTGTGCTGAGTTACGGCAGTTTCACCCCATAAGACTGTATGGCGTCTTCAACAGCCTAGTAAATGTCACAACAAGCCAACCTAGAGAAGGGTGCAATTAGCGGTGCACATCTCTAAAGATGATTCCACATGCTATTGCTTCTGGTCAAGCTGCAGCGACCCTAAACTCTCTAAAGCCTTTTAAGTTCATGGCCAACTACAGAAAGATAGAGCGCTGCATGTCCTTTACCTGATATTAGGCAGATATTAGAAACAGTGCTTGCACAAAATAAAAATAAGCACCAATAATGTTCAGATAAATCTCCCCAATGCAAACCAGGGGCCAAAAATGTCTTCATAAACATCCCTATTTCACTTTGTGTTATAGGTTATTGCACACCTTCCTTCCAAACTTTGCACTCCTGGCAATACAAAAAGTTCTCTGAAATGGTGAATACACAAAAGTCAAGCTATGCTGTTTCACATTTGTCATTAAAGTTGGCCCACTGAGTTTACTGGGCATTGTCATAATGGGTCAGTTTGGACATGTCCAAGTCTGACTGCAGGCAATACCCACCTCCATTCTAGTCTTTGTAATTCCAAAACATGGGCTGTCCTGTCTGCATCTTCTCTATACCCTTCCTTTCTATCCATTCCTCTCCAACTCTTCACACACTCTAACATTCATGCAAAGGCCTCACCTTACTGTGGTGGTTCAGTGATTGTCAGTCTGAGTGGGAATGCCTGGCTGAGTTGTATAAGCATGGTTCTGGGCATAGAAGACCTACTGTAGGGAGGATTGGCTTTGCAACAGTATAACATAGAGAACAGAAGAAAAAGATTACAGCTGGCTTTCCTTGGACATGGTCCATTGTGGCTAATTTTCCTCAAAGGAGCTCTGGCCTTCACTTTGCCTTTGTGTTAGGCATCTTCTCTTGGCCTGTGGTGCAGATTCTTCAGGTCCCAGCACTGGCTCTTGGGCTTCCAGGGCAGACTTCACTCTTTTGTCACAAATTCTTCAGCCTCTTGACACAGAATTGGGCGGCATTGCCTTGGTCTCCAGGCCTTCAGCTGGATTCTTTGTATCTCTAGCACACAGACAGATCTCTTGGACTCCTCTATATTTGATTCGGAGTATATATTGTCAGCTAATTTTGTACATTTATGTGCCCTACATTAAACCTTTTTCTCTTACAAATATTGAACAATATACTTACTTTTTTGGCTCTATAAATTGTAAGTACATGAATTTTTCCATTGACATCATAAACTTTTATAAAACCCCTGCTCTTTAGCACAGGGAAATAGAAAGTGAGCAATTTTCCTCCCATAAATTTTGTGAAATGAAACTGTCTCACTGAGAGACTTTTGTTTACTTGCACTTAGAAACCAAATCTCAGAGGGAAATTTCTTCTACATCAAAATCAAGAATTAATACAGGTAGGCTTCTCTTCTGATAGCACCAGGAGAGGCAGAAGGTAAGTTACAGTTCTGTGAATAAAGAGGGCCCCAAGAGAGTAATACACACCACACACAGTGGAATAATTGAAGATGCTGTCATAAGATGTGTTGGTCATTCTATGAAGAAGTGTTGTGAAGGTCTCTTCAGTTTATATCAATGATTTATTCTGCAATGTTTGAAAATGGGCTGATTTCTCAATGAAGAGAGAGAAGTAAGTGAGGAGAAGCAGACATTTTGGCAAGTGTTCTTTTGTTCTCCTCAAGGTTCCAGGCCCTCCTGCCCTTCCCATCCCACAGACCTGTTTGGTGTAGATATCCTCCTTCCCTGTGGAAAGACATGTGAAAATAGGGCCAGACCTTTAAATGATAAATTGCCGACATTTCCAATAATAAGTACCTACACACCCCATGTATTTTTTCCTTCAATTAGTAAATATTTGTCATGTATTACCTATCTTCTAGAAGAAAAAGAATTGATGAATGGCTTAAATGATCTGTTTTAAACATTATACAATATTTACATATAGTAGGACAGAACAGAGTATCACATAAGTATCTACAATTTTTGTGTTTGTATATTTTAGATCAACTAAATTTAAATCTAAGAATTACTTTACAAAGCAAAAATAAAAATGAACAAGCTAGATCATATAATGTTTCTTGCTTTGAAGATATTTTAAATCTACATATACTTTTTATTCACAAAGAATATCTTAGCAATTCTTCTTAATTCAAAAAATCTTGAGGAAGTAAAAGCTTGTGGTAAACTGGAAAAAGTATAAAATGTTGAGTGTACAGGCTTCCAAGGCTGCTTTAAGGAAATCTGACGACCACAGCATTTTTTAAAAATTCCCAAACATCTTGCACCACGACTAATGTGAGGAAGACCATCGAAGTAGCAAAGATGGCCTCAGCACTGTGATGAATAGTGCATTAGTGAGGCCCGGAGAAAACCCGTGTTTTCCCCACACGCAAAGTCAATGCATATGCTATTTTGGGGTTATGTTAGTTCTCTGAAGTTACATTAACAGCAGCTCTGTACAATCAATGAAAATATATTGATGGGTGTAAATGAACTGAGGACACACCAAGGGGCTGAAAAAACAGGTGAGATGAGGACTGATAGAGTGACTGGAAGAAAGGTGCAGCATCCATTCTAGGAAATAAAGGTTGTACTCACAGATCCCCAACACATCCGGACCATGTGTCCTTAGCTGTATTTGAGGTATCTGCATCCTGGTGTAATAGTTGGATGCCGTGTGTGCCAGTGCTTTGGCCATTGTTCAGCTCTAAATTAAAGCTTGTGAAACCACAACATTAACACTCAAATTACAGACTTAACACTGAATCTTCCTGCTTCCTAAAATGGGTGATGATGCAAAGTGGAAGCACGTTAGTGGTTCCTACAGCTCAGCTTCCCACAGATGCTAGACCTGGCTGCCTTTCTGTCAGAAGCAAGAATGCCAATTCACTTCTGTTGAAGGTCACATTGTGGCTACACTCAGAGTATTGCTTTGAACCCAAAAGGTTACATTTTCCCCATTAAAGTGGCAAAAAATAATTGGGTCTACACACTACACAGTGTTTGTATTTTCTTTCAACTTGGCTGCAAATACCATAAAGGAAGAGAATGTTCTTTCTGTTATTTTAGTCACCTTTGTATTTAGAACAAAATCTTCCCAACAGCATTTATTTAACCACATATATTTGTTCATATTAAATGTTTACTGAAATCATTAAAAATCCATTGTGAATGATAGCTGATGGCATAAAATTTTCAGAGCAGACAATGAGTTATCTAGCTTAAAATGCTGTGGTTTTATCAATGTTTTCATGCAAAATGAATCAATAAATTCTTTTTGATCAGTAGGCCAATTTCAGTTACTGACCTATCAAACTCCCAGCATAATTAGATAGTCCAATTACCAACAGAACATATCATAACTGGGTTTCAGGCAAGTAAACTATATTAAGCAAAATAGAAGACAATTATAGACTGAGGGACTATTGACAAACTATTGTCCAAGATACACCTTGAGATTAGGAAATGGAAAAAGAGAAAAACCTTCTATGACCATATGTGTACCCTTGTGTGCATACTGTATGTAAAGATTCAAAACTGAAATTAGGTAAAGCAAATTGCTATTAAAGTTGAGTGATAATAATCACTATTTTCTCATTTGTAAAGTGGGAGTCATAGTGCCCATAGTGACTGTGGACCATTGCCAAGTAGGTAAAGGAAAAATTTTGGAAGTATGTGTGCAAGTTTGTGTTTCACTTCCTGAAGCAGCTCAATCCCCTGCAACATGGTCAGATTGCTCTAAACCAGTCTCTAGTATAAAAATTTTCATTTTTAAATAGTATGAACATTTAGACTATGAGGAACTTGGAGGATCTTTTGAAACATGATTTAATTTTAATTATTTAATTTTCTCTTAATTTTCTTTTTTCTTTTTTTATGAGCAGAATAAGTTTATTGAGGGAAAGAAAGCTCCTGTCCAAGAGAGGGACAAGAGGAATCCTGAGCAGGTTTTCCAAGTTAATTTTCTTTTAACTATTTAATTTTATCTTGTTTCTGTTATTGCTTCTCTTTGTCCTTTCTATATTCTTTTATCATCCAATTCTTCCTAATGTTTCCTTCACAACTTTGAAAATTGCAGAAAAGCTCTCTACATGATTTGGTTTATGAATAAAAATAAGAGCTCCTTTGGAAGATTTCAAATATCTAAACAAGGTCTCACACAAATTCACTTGTGAATGTTTAGCCCTGTCTGGTCTCTAGGGTCACTGCTGTCCATTGTCCTGTGAAACAAGACCAGGTCTAAATCTATGGAACAGCGATGGTCCAAATCAATCCACCAGACACCTATTTATAGAACCACAATCAAATGCTTTGGCTCTTTTAGAACAAAATTATCTTGGTATTACAGTATTTTAGAAGGACTCTTTGCCTCATGGAGTTAAAGCAACAAGGACAATGTAGAACCCGTAATACTAATTTCAATTTCCACTGCTGCCATTTATAGGGTGCACAACATGCAGCAAGTTATTAAAGTTTAACTTTAACACCATCATTCCTAGCTGAGTAATACTGCACCAAATCACCATATCTTGGTTTATTCGGCAACAATATAACTATCAGGTAACTGCCAGATTAAAATAGCAAAAACAGGGATACCTCTGCTCAATGGGGGAATAAAATAATATTAAATAATTTTAAAAATGCATCTATGAAGACAAACAAGAAGAGTAGTAAAGGACCCATGTTTGGATAGGGAGGAAGGAATTGGAGGAAGGACTCATGGGGAGCTCTTACTGTGGTGCCTTTGAAGATCAAACACTACGGACACGGAAGAGCAAGAGTAGATGTGAGGAGAAAGAAATTACACAGTGAGGAACTGCAGGTGCAAGCACTATGGGGGAAATTACAGCGGCAGGAGACGTGTGTTGGAGAAGACAAGCAAGGGGCAGAAAACTTTTGCATAGATAGATTTGACATCAGATTTATAGTTAAACAATATAAAAAAATGTCCCTGTGTCTATGCTGTGATGTCTGGATTTTGGGTGTCCCAAATACATTAATTTAGGATAAACACATTAAATCAAAGGATTACAGATTTGGTTAGTGTGAAACTTCTTTAAAGCAGAACCTTTTGAATGTACAGCTCATTTAATCGATGATGAAGGAATGAAATATGTGCAAAGCTGAAAAGAATGCATCTCAAAAATGAACCATTAAGTGACCATATGTAAGCACACTGTTGAATAATAAAAAAAGTCAAAAGTGAATGTATTAAAATTTTAAAGGATTCAAGAAATATGTAACTGGAACAATTCCATATTATACAAGAAGACTCCAAACTTCATTGACTGTAATCTTATTTATTCTGCAGTTATAAACACCTCAGTTTCATCATCTGTGAAATTGG
>NDGN011483840.1:0-10912 GCA_002564285.1 Tympanoctomys barrerae
TATATATATATATATATATATATATATATCTTGAAAGAAAAAAGAGTATATAAATACAGATGCAAAATGTAATTTTCACAATTTATATTATTTACATTTTTTAATGTTTGGTTTATGACCCAAAATGTATTCTATTTTGATGAATGTTCCATGTATAATTAAAATGAAAGTGAATATTTCTGTTGTTGGTTTAGTCTAGCATCTATACTTTCCTATCAGTTACAGTTGTGATGGTATAATTTTTGCATTCTTTAATTATTTAACTCATCAATGTCTTTTATATTTAAAATACATTTTTACAGACAGCATGTTGCTGGATTTTGCTTTCTAAACCCATCTGACAACCTCTGTCTTTTACTTGTTGTATTGGGAATGCTAACATTTAGTGTAATTTTCATATGTTTTATTAAAATCTACCTACTTGTTTAAAAAAGGTGTATTTCTACCCAGGTTTATATCTTTAAATATATTTAAATAGTCAATATTTTCTAGAGTGTGTGAAATCCAAAAAAAAGTTGAGTAAATCAAAAGAGAGACAATATCATTATTGAAGACTCCAAAACAACCATTCTGTTTCTGTATCTTTAGTCCTATATGTGCATAAATTGCATAAATAATATTCAAGTTATAACAAAAATAATTTATCTGTGACATTGGAATGCAGTACTGCTTTTTTCTAGAACAAATATTTATTGAGAACACACTAAGTCTGAGGCACTTTCACATAGATTATTGCACTTAATCCTTACACTAACTCTCTGAGCAAGACATAGAAGCAGTCGGAGGCCCAGGTCATTTGTCAGCAGATGAGTGGTAGAGTGTCCCCAACTCACCCACAGTTCTTTTCCACCACTATGCTTCTTCAACTTAGGTATTTGGCCTTTTTTCAAACAGGGTATTCTACCAAAACAGACCTCACTATAGAAGCTTAGGGTACTGAACAACCAAACAGCAGTTTAGATATTTTTAGGGAGGGTACTTTGAACATATACTACCTGTTTCTCTGCTATCTTAATAAAGAATAGTGAATGCTTATTAGCCTTTTTTATAATAATTTGGATCATTTTAATTCATTTCATCTGTATTTACAAATAGGTTTATATTTTCTAAAATTTTTTCCTCTCATTTCTTTTTCTTTCTTTCTTTCTTTCTTTCTTTCTTTCTTTCTTTTTTTTTTTTCTCATTTCTTTTATGTTGTAATAGGCATTGGATTTGGAGCACAGAGGGCAAAGTTCCAGAAATCAGTGTAAGAGCTTTCTAAGTATTTCATGAGCTGAAAGACTTCTTTTTTTCTTGGTACCAGGAATCAAATTCAAGACCTTGTGTTTGTCAGGCAAATGTTGTGCCTCTAAGCTGTATCTCAGGCACCTGGAAGATCTTTCTGACATGCAAATTTGGTAGGAGGGAAAGGGAGGAAAGGGGCAAGAGAGTGACAGGGAGAGAGAGACAGACAGACAGACAGACAGACAGACAGACAGACAGACAGACAGACAGAGAGACCAAAACAGAGAGAGAGAAAGACAGAAACAGAGGCCAGTTAAGAGCATGGATTTAGGGCTGGACTGGAATTTTGCTATTTATTAGAAGCATGACTTTGAACAAGTAACATAAATTCTCTGTGTATCATTTTTCTCACCTGTTCTTAGGAGGTTGTAAGATGGAAAAACAGATTATTTATGTTTGTAAAGCTATTCAAGTAGCACCCGGCAAGTAGGAATTGTTATTAGATCATAAAATAATGCAGACAGAAGAAAAATTCTAATAGAGAAAAAAATCACAGATAATCCTGGAGGCCTATAATCAAGGATTAACTACTTAATTACAATGACTTTAGATTCAAGGATCCTGCTCGCTGCCATATTCTGTAAGATGACTGTTAAAAGGGGCCCTCAGAAGTAAGCTGGTTATTTCTAGTGAACTCCATGGCTTGTGGTAACTTGATCCACCATGAGATGCTGCAGCAGGCTGACATTTTCCACATGTAAATCCTGCACTTTGTAATGTAAGAGCAATTACTTTTATGAACAAAATCTTTCCAATCCACCATTTCAAATCCTTGTCTTTCCATGTCATAGTCAAAACATCTGTCCATTAAAACCAACGTAAAAGTATATTAAACCGAGTGTGTTTGGTTTGGGACATCTGCTTCTTTCTGCTGGTATGAGAACTATTCTAAATTCAATGGATCCAGTCTGCAATGCTTTCATGAAAACTTTTCAGTCATATTCATGGGGATTATCAAATAGCCCACAGTTCTGATGATTGTTTCAGGTTCAAATAGAATTCAGAGTTCAACAGGGGACTCAAAATAATAACAACAACAACTATGTTGCAAAGAATAAAATTTATAGGATTTTTACACAGAGAGTTTTATATATTGATGTTAAGTATTATACAAAGATGTTACAGTGGCTTGTACTGGAATGAGTATACTTTTAACAAGATTGCTATTTTCTTCTTTGTTCCTTCTGCATTCTTGCTGGAAGTTGTCATTGCTTTTCTATCAGACTTGAAGAAGGAAGAGAATGAACAGATACTGAACCCACAAGATGATGGCAGACCTACCTCCCAGGTTATGCCTAACTCGGCACTAAGATCTGTACTTATTTTCTCCATAGGCTTCTTAGTGGATGATGAAACTGAGAATTTTAGTGTATGTCCAAACAATCTTTAACTAACAAATGTTTGTCTACAGTTCAGTTGTAAAGTTACCCAGATGTAATTAAATGTTGGAGGTGGTATCTAAGAAATGCTACCAACAAAATATTCTTTCACTGTTTTCAAGCAGCAAGTTGCTGACAAAGTACAGTTTTCTAACAAAGCCGTGTAAATCCCTTCAGCCATTCAGGAATTCATAGGTCACTTTCCATCTTTCATTCCCTTCCAGCACACCAACAGAAATTAGTATTAGAAAGAACAGAGAACTTAGAGGAAAAAAAGCTTTGTGTATTTTCTAATCAAGTCCTTACCTCAATCACTGACTTTGAATCCAGACAAGTACAATTTTTTTTGCATTTATCTAAACTCTTAAGGCCAGTATGTGTTGCTTTTTTAGTAAGAATGACTGCTGGTGAAAGCTGCAACGTGTAAGGTGTTGCACAGCCATCAAGTGCATGCACGTGCCAGGTTTTATGTTATGGTTGATACTTAAAGCTTCCCTGGTTCCCTGCTAATTAAATTTAATTTTTTATGTACTTAGTACAAGGTCTACAGGGTCTTACCACATAGATTGGACTCATAGTGATCCTCCTGTTTTCAGCCTCTCTAGTGCTGAGATTACAAGCACACGCCACCACGTCCAGTCTAAGTTCCCCATTAATTATGGAGCAACTTTGCTGTTCTTAGCAAGTGCTGGGCTCTGATTCTCCACCCCTGCATCTGGGCTCACATGCAGCAAAAATGATTTTTAGTGATTGCCATTCCCAGCCCTGTTTTCTCCCTTCTGCTAAGGACAGCCAGTCTTTGGAGAAAGAGGCTGCACCAGGAAAGACAGACCCCAGAGGTTAAGAAAGGACATGGAAGCAGAACTCACTGGGACAAGCCCTGAGCCATTCTAACTCTGGCTTATTCCATGGAAAGCAAAGATTCACAGACTCTTCTGCTCCTGCCCGGGTTTCTGGCCCACGTGATCATGAACAGTAACATTCATGTTCTGTTAAGCCACTAACATTTGGCATGATTTATTATGCACCAATATATAACTGATATGCAATAGGACTTTGTCAGCAACCTTCAGAACAACCCTATCAAATAGTTATAATACCCACTTCATATGGAGAAAACAGTGGATCACAATAGACTGATGTTGAATGTTGTGAATGTAAAATCTACTTCACAAACCTCTTAATTTACAAGGCAATCATGAAGTACCAGCTACATCATGAAACTCTGTCCCACATGCCCAGAAGTATACTGAAGAACTTCTGCGTAAAAATAGTTGTTCTGCTCCATGTAATGATTTAGAACCCCCAGAAATGGTCCAAATGAATTTGTCATTTCCCAATAGTCAAAAAGTCTATTGCTAAGTCTTAGAGATAGTAGATTCCAGACTTATGTAACTTTCTTGAAGATTAAAAAAAATTGTTTTATTTCAAAATTTACAGTTTTTCACAGTAATGAAAACAAGACTCAAGGGTGTATAAAATATGCTTCATCATCACCTTTGGATGCAGTTTGTGTAGCTGAATTTCAGAGCTGAAACCAGCTAAGAGGTTACCTGGTATAGATCTCCAACATTGTGGCCAAAGAGTCTTGTCCATATTCATCCAGCCAACTCAGAGCAGCAGAGCTAAGATAGGGGCTTGATTTCCAGCCCACCCAGCACTGCCTCACAGACGCGGTTGGGAAGACCCCAAGTCCTGGCCAACAGTGTATGGTACAGCATTACCTACTTCAAGAGTCTTAGAAAAAAAAAATAAGCAATTGCATTTCTCTTTGCACCATAGTCCTATTTTCATTAAATTCTATTACATGGTCACTGAAAGCTAGATCTAAAGTCACACAAAGAACTATCTATTTTTGAAACAACATTAGAACGACTTTTTAAATTATCATTATTCAATAATATTAATTATACAAATTAATGGGTTTCATAGCAACATAGGATGACTTTTAAAATAGCACAAAAAAAAACTGCACAAAATGACCTGAATGGTATTAAATGAAATAATTTAATTGGACTAATATAATTCTCAATGTATTACTTATGATACAGTTGATATTTGAAGTGAAACACCAATGTTGCCTTCTTAACATAAAATAAATGATTTGGAAGAAACACCATGCAAAGGACAGAATACCTTCAGGATGTATCAAATAGTACCAAAACCACTAAAACATTCTACCACATACTAATTTTGATTTCATGTCATTTATTCAACTTCACTTGCATGTCTCTTAACAGCACTAGTTAAAACAAGTTGTATTTCTAAACCAATTTTGTTCAACTCTATTAGGCTCTTATAAATAAAGGACTCCTGGGAAGAAAAAAGCAAACAACAACAAACTAAACTGCTTTGCCAGCTCTAGGTCTGGTGCTGAGACATGAAAACAAAACTGGTCTCTTGGTCCTAGTGCTACTTTTGCTCATGCATGTATCATGTCTCACGGTACACCTCATAGAATTAAATGTTACTCCGTGCTTTGAGTACTTCTGTCTCATCTACTACGCTAGATCAAGTTTCCTTAGAGGAAAGGCTGAGTCTTAAATATCTTGCTCCATGATGCCTACCAAAGTCTGTACTTATGAGGAAGAAAATCAGTTGTAAAGGAATACACCTGATATTTAAAGCGTATTGCCCTCTTTCCCCAGGTAATAATTTACACGGTACCCATGTTCTTCTTTCTAGGAGGAAGTCAAGAAAAGACACTAAATAAAATCAGATCATCTGGAATTAGAATGGAACCAGCCCCAGTGGTCTCTGCATTTGAAGATTTATTTATTTATTTATTTATTTATTTATTTATTTATTTATAATGTATTTGGTTATTACAGGGTCTCACTACACAGTTTGGACTTGTAGGAATCCTCCTGTTTTCAGCCTCCCCAGCCCTGGGATTACAGGCGAGTGCCACTGTGCCCAGACTCTGGCCTGCTCAGCCAGCCTTGGGGGCAAGGCTGGCCCAGCATGTGGTTTGGGGGGCTCAAACTCTGGTCCCTGCACCTGCTGAAGCATGCCTAAGCAGGTGCTTTAGTCCGCTGAGTTATCTTGCCAGCCCAAATGTAGCAATTTTAAGGACTGAGGCTTCTACGACCTGTAGAGCGCTCAAGAGTCAAGGGTGACTTCGATGCTCAAGTTATACATTGTGGAAGGAAGGAGATGACCTTAGAGCAGCTGTGTTTTGTGATGTGAATAGAGGAGGAGACATTTTTAGGTTGGGTGTGGTGAGGAAGCAGCAGTGCACTGGGGATTCTCCAGTTACATGGTGACTGTCACATCTCCCACCGGCATCCATCTGCCATGGGGCCTTACTCCCCGTTATGACCCCGGAAGGAGCAGTGAGGAAAAGAGAGGCAAGGCATGGGCAGGAATTACCTTATATAAAGTTCACAAATGCCCTTTTTTAAGCTGTTCCAGGGTGTGCCAGGAGTGTCTCCTGTCAGCCTGTTATTTTTTTTTCTAAGTTAGATATTTGTTCTTCTACAGAAAGACTTGCTATTGACAAACTAGCAGAATAGTACATTTTAACTTAAAAGGTTTTCACAAAGCAGATGTCTTTTCTTGTGAGAACTGGCATGTTTTTACTCTCGGAATGATCTCTGCTTTATGCCTAATTAAATTTTAGAGGTCCCCTGCTTAAATAAAGATTTATTAGCTGCTAAAGTTGTGGTATAATTCTTCTGCCACCTACATGCTATTCTTGAACATATTTACAAGCATACTAGCTTATCCACTATAAAAATATGAGTGATTTAATGCTGTTACGTTATTGGTGTCAATTACCAAAACTCAGCTTCACAATTGAGCTTTCTGAAGATACCGTTACTTGACTCTCAGATGGTCAATTTGCTTAAAGAAAGAGGGTCTGTAAATATCAGCTATTAAATATTTGAGCTAATTAAACTAATGGAGGCAATCAGCAGGTTGGAAACCCTGAAAGCAGGACCAGCAAGAGGTTATAGACTTTTCTGTGTACAAACATTGTGACATTAATAAAAAAAAAAAAAGCCTCCTCCTGCAGGTGACCACGAAGACACTGCCATCTATACATGTGCCTAGACGTACAACACTGATGAAGATCGGTGTTCATGTTTTCAAAGATTTTTCCACACGTCAACAGCCTTGACATTTTCTCTTTCACTCTGGGACTTTTGCCAACCTGAAAAACACACTTAAATATTCAGAATTAAGTTATATTTGGCCACATTTGCAAACTTTCAAGGTCCCTTTAAATGAAGACATTTCTAAGGATGGATTACATTGCACTTGTTTTTCAGCAGTTGATCTAGCGAGACCTTCAGATTCCATGCAGCCAAGCCAATGGAAGGTCTCACCAGGGTTGGAGCATCCCCTGCAAAGGCAGAGCACCCAGTCTCAGCAGAGCAAGGCAGAAGCAGAGCATGCGTTTAGTCCTTTAATGACCTAGAAGATTTGAGAGGCATAATTTCTACTTTCTAGTTCACAGAAAATATGACATTTTCCAAGTCCTACTTTTTAAAAACTTGTCAAATTTTTGTTTCAATTGCTTCCCAAACAAGGCTACAGATCACACTCATGGGACATTAAAGGCAAATGGATTATCATTCTGGTGAAAGCAAGCACAAAAAAGTAGAGAGAAAGAGAGAGAGAAGAGAGAGAGAGAGGAGAGACAGAGAGACAGAGACAGAGAGACAGAGACAGAGACAGAGAGACAGACAGAGACAGAGTGAGAGATAGACAGAGGGAGAGAGAGACAGAGAGAGAGACAGAGAGAGAGAGGCAGGGAAGGAGGGAGGGAGAGAATTGGATTTATCATTAAAATTTACCCTTTAGATCTTGTGAAACTACAATCTAAAGACTATAAACAAAAATCCTTCCAAATAATCTAAAAAACACTTCCATGTATGTTTCTTTTCATTATAATCATTGCACAAGTACTAATTTTTGACTAAAATTTTTATATAATTTTATAAACTATACATAACCTTCTACTTCACTAACAGGTTTTATATAATTTTTTATGCTTTTAAGACAAGAGGTAACTACACACATACACACACACACACACACAAACACACACCCCTTTTTATGTCTGTGTTAGCAAGTGGGCCGGCCACACAAATATTTTTATTTCTTTAGCAATACATTGGTGGTTAACAAATTTTATATTATGATGAACAAGAATGCACATTGTCTCTTAAAATTAGAAGTATTAAGAAAGAATAAATGTGTTTTTGTCATTTGAATAAGTGTCCCCAGAGGTCCAAGTGTTAAAATATTGGTCCCCAACATGGCACTGTTGGGAGGTGGTGTAATCTTCCAGTAGGTATGGCCCAGCAGGAGGTCTTAGGTCATAGAAGGTGGACTTTGAAAGAAGACCGCATCTCTTCTGTTTCTTCGTTTGGTTCCTAAGCATGAGATGAATGCGTTTCTCCTTCTACCACATACTCTTGCAATGACACATGGCGCTGCCACAGACCTAAGTGACAGGGCCGGTGACCTATGGACTGAAACCTACAGAGCTGCAAGCTAAAACAAGCCTCCTCTAAAGGTGACTCATCTCAGGCTCTTGTTGCAATAACAAGAAGCTGGATCATATACACCTTTTAGATTTTTCTTTTCTTTCAGAGTGAACTGATGCACTGTGCGACATATAGGTGTCAATAACTTTAAGAATAAAAAAGCCAGATTAGTTCAAGTCAGAGCCCATGAACCCACTAGAAAATTAGGAGTTGTTTTTGTGTACATGCTAACACATGTTTTTCTTTAAGTCTCATGCAAGACTAAATAAAAAAGTAAGTACATTTATTTATTAATAATGTTAATTTCCTTCTTTGATTTTCATTGCCATATGCTTTAAAACTGCAATAAATTAAAGCAAAGATGGAAGTAGGGAACCCAGGATGAGATATAAAATGCATATCAGTATCTATCAAGACAAAAATTGTTGGGCCGTTCAGATAGCTCCGTGGACTAAGGCACCCACTTAGGCAAGCCTAGGCAAGCTCAAGGACCACAGTTTGATCCTTGGCACTACATGCCATGCCAACCCTGCCCCCAGGGCGGGCTGAGCGGCCAGAGTCTGGGCGTAGTGGTCCATGCCTGTAATCCCAGCACTGGGGAGGCTGAAAGCAAGAGGATCATTAGGAGTCTGAACTGTGCAGAAAACCCTATAACAACCAAAAACATTGAAAAAAATAAAAGATAAGAATTGCCAATGCCGCATCTCACTTAAGGAAAAAATGAAAATTATGTATATGCATGCACAGAGTTTTTTAATTTAATCGTCAAAATACCATTGACTCATAATAAAAATAGCTATTACAGTCCTATTAAGCAGTAAAGTATTTGGCTAGTCTTCAAAATATAAACATCTAGATATTTGACATTGGAAATACAGTTACTGCAGAGAGTTTAGTTCTATAATTTTTAACACTGGTGTGCGTAATAAATTGTTACATTCTATTTGGAACCACTTGACTAACTTAATTTGCTTGATTAATAATACAAAGAGACAAAAGGAAAATAATAAATTTCTACAATACTCAGAATTAAATCATCTTCTATATTTAATGGCTGAACAATTTATTATGCTCTGTATGACTTCTTTAAAATATAAAGTGCTGATTATATGAAATTATTTAGTGTGAACTATTAAAGTGGTTCATTTAGAACAGACAATATGTCCTTCTTATACTTTCACAAGTGTAGCTTAAGTTTTCCTTACTAGAGAAATCTGATAAAATGAAGTTAAAATCTATAGAAAAGACAGAGGTGTCTTTTGATACCTCTGTCCCCACCAATTTTACATTACAGTTACATCCTTTTTCAGCCTTCATGAAGGAAAGAGAGAGAGAGACTAAGAGAGAGTGATTGAGAGAGGAGAGAGATTGAAAGAGATTGAGAGAGATTGAGACTGAGATTGAGATTGAGATTGAATGCTCCTTGTTCCTTGCTTTGGTTGGGCCCTCTTGAGTTCATGTGATGCCTCATCACAATGGTGGGACATCTTCTTCATTCACCACTGATTCACATATAATCTCTCCCAGGCAATGTCTCACAACCAAATGAGAAATAATGTTTTACCAGTGGTTTAGGCAACCCCTCAGCTAGTCACATAGACAAATAAAACTGATCACCATTTCCTGCCAAAATCTCTCTCTAAAAACATGTGCTTCTGTGACCTTTTTGTAGTATGTGATTGCTACTGAGCTTTTGCCACTAGAGTCCATCAAAGGCCAACATGAGGCCAGCATGATGCCTCTGACAACCTTGTGGATCACTGCCTCAGTTGCCAATGGCGCACAAGTTCCTCCCCATTTTTTTTTTTTTATTTCCTTGAAAGTTACATGAGTTAGTCCTCTGTCACTTGAGCCTTAGAGTTTACACATACATGTACTTTGAGCTTGTTATAACTTCTAGCTGTCTGGGATTTCACTCATATACTTTCAAGCTGTATTTCTCTAGATTCACAAAACAAAACAAGCAAAAACATATCCTTATGACTTTAATTTTGTTTTATTTCAGTCTATTCACAAATCCCTTTCCCTAGAACTCTAGTACGATTCCACATGGGCTGGGCTGGGCTGGAAGTTATCTTCCTCTCCTGAGCCTGATGTCATTGGACAGTGTGTACCTTGGTGACTCCTTTCTTGTGATTTGGTTCTTTTGTTTCTATGCGATTTTATTTCTTACTCTTAGACTCCTCCAAGAGGCAAATTTGACAAGAGAAGTTTTGATCTCCTTAAGAATGTATAAAATCCTTTTATATGTGTGTGCTTAGTAATTCCTTTTGTGTTTGTCTTTTGAAAATTGAAGTTGAATTATTTGTAGGGTTTTTTGTACCTGATAAAAGAAACCATTTTGCACACTAAATCCCTTAGTCTTTTCTATGATTTAATGTTAAAAGATAGAACCCCTAAATTATGCTTGAATTCTTTTGCTTTAAAACACCAATTTTTTCTTTCATTTCTTTTTTACAATATTGAAATTTTTTCATTGCACATGCATATATCTGGTAATAGGAATAACTGATTGGAACACAACCTCACGTATTACAACAAATACTATGAAATTCATATTACTTTGTTAAGTGAAATTCTGTATCACTTGCAATTTTTTGCATTTTAGTTCTAATTTGTACTCTTTAAAAAGTATTTAAAAATCTTCAATATCAAGTCATTTCTTAAAAATGATGTGTATAATTAATATTGTAATTTGCTTTTTCTCTTGAAAGTAATTGAAGGTATATTTTTAAATGGCAATCATTTTAA
>NDGN011483862.1:0-19324 GCA_002564285.1 Tympanoctomys barrerae
AAACTGTCCTACCAATTTGATTTGAAACTGTCTCATTGCTATTTGTTGCTCAATAAAATTATGAAAAAGAAAAGAATATGACAAAGTGGAAAGAGTGAATTTGGAATTAAATAGCTTTGATCTTAAAAAAATAAAATAAATAAAAGATTAAAAAATAAAAATTCAAGTTCTATTCACAGGATTCTTCAAACAAACTGAAGTTATGTGTTTCTCCCAAAACTATTGGTTTTCTCCACCTTTCTCTTAAAACCCAGGCATTGAAACTTTCTCCAAGTGAGCAGCGATTAGCCTGTGTGCCTGCCAGCTATTCACCACAAGAGTGACAATTACTCGGGAAAGAGCAAGGGAGAGAATCCAGGGAGAACGTCCCAAGAACCCGCTCTAACACAGCTCCAGAGCCTCCAAACACGCTCCTCCTTCCTGTGCATCAGGCCCTGCACTGGGCACTTTATGTGGTTACTCCCCCAGCCTCAGGTGAGGAGTCTGAGAGCCTTCCTTTCTGATACAACAGTAGGTCAAGCTGGGCAACATGAAGTAGCTTGGTGGGTCATTCAGGGTTCAGTGCCAGCATCTACAGCCCCACCCCCACCCCCTACCCCCTGCCGCACATGCCCGTCTGAAACCTGTTCTTTCTCCGTCATGTGTCCTGCTAAGGTCACGGTAATTGGCATGCAGCCACACCACCTTAAAGCCAGAGCCTTCGCACTCACCCTGTGTCCACCGAACTGAACAAATGAATGCAGTTTGAGCCCTGCCCTGCCCTGCCTCCCCCTGTCCAGTCCCCTAAGCTCCAAGACATTTCAGGAAGAGACTCGAGCCAGGGAGCCCCAGCTGCCAGCAGGAAATGAGAATCACAGGCGCCCTGGTTGGCACGCAGTGGCTCTTTCCCCTTGGGCTGTGGGCACTGTGGGCTGCAGGCTCACTGCCTGTTCTCGCCTTTGGCTCTTCTCCTCCTCCTCCAGGCTCCCACGTACTTGCTGGCTTCTGTGGCAGGTCCTAGCTGGCCTCCTTCTATGACGTGGACATCTGTTCCTGCAATTGCTTTGTAGTGGTTGCAGACACTGCCCTAACTTCTAGCCATTTTCCTATGTGAGCCCTTGTTTCCAGGTGGCTCCCTGGGAGAAGTCACAGGACACGTGAGTGAAAATGAGCTAGGATGTTTGCTGGGTTAACTAGATTTTCAGCCTTTTCTGTACTTTCAGGGTGGTGCCTTTGGACAAATCTCCTCACCTCAAGGCCCCTTTCCGCCTCCTGTTTCCTCCTCCTACTCCTGGAGCCTTTTCTTTTGAAGGGATGCATGGGAAAAGGGCACACAGCAGCCTGGAGCACAGATTCCACCAGGCTGGAGGCCCCAGAAGATGAAGGCTGTCCATTTAGGATGCATAACAAAAGCAGAAGCCACCCCAGAGGACAGGATCAGCTCAGGAGGGACTTTTGATAAGCCTAGTTGTTAAGACATGAAATAGCAGACAACAGGATCCTGTTTGACTTCCATGTAAGTCTTAGAAGTCAGGAACAAAGCTGAAAGAATCATGAGCAATTCTGGACCCTGACACTGCCCCAGTTGATTAGCCTCCTTTATTCTCTGACCCAAGTGGCTGTCAATTCTTCCTTCATTTAACAAACAGGTATTAAGCAAGTACTGAGGCTGCAACAATGAGCCAGACAGATAAGGTCCCTGTGCTCAAAGAGCTTGGTCTCTGGGCTCCTGGGCCAAAGGAAAAATGGGTAACCTGTCACTCCAGGCTGTAGCTCTTGGGGTCCGCAAGCAGGGCCTTCACTGTTCCATAGTGAGAGAGTAGAATGGGGAAGGTGAAAAGTTCAGACCCAACTCTGCAAGACCTTTGGACTGGTCTTGAGGTTTCTGAGCCTAAGAACATTCTCATGTCTGTACCTGTCCTCTGTACCTGTCCCCACCTGCCTTTCTTTCAGACTCAAGCTGGGGGAGGGGCTGTCCTGTGGCAGATCACCAGCTCTCAGAATGGAAAAAGGGATGATCAGTGACAGTGCTGGATCCTTCGGATGGGAGGTCAGGTATGCGGCCCATGGCCAGCTCATAGATGGACTCCATGACCCAGGCACATGGCAGGGCTAATTATTTGCTGAGGGGACTTGGTTGATGTTTACTCACAATGTCATCATGACAGCCAGGTGGCAAGTCCCACCAGCCTGACTGGAGTTTAGAGGTGTCCTGCTGTCAGCTCCAGCTGCTTTGGGAGGGGGCTGCCGTCAGGCACACACAGGCTCATCCCATGCTGTGTGGGAGGCAGCTGAAACTGCAGGAAGGAGAACAGATTGGGAGAAAACCTGACAGGGAGCCGAGTGGAATCGGGCAGATGTGTGCACACAGACACACCTGTTCTGGGGAACAGGCAGCGAAGAGCTAAGCAAGGTAACGAGGACAAAGGTGCAAGATGCCATTACTCACCACCGTCCTGGAAACCAAGAATCTTAGGCAAGCCAGCCAACCTCTGCGGGCCAAAGCCTCTGTTGCATGCATGGGACCCAGAGCAGGTGGACACGCTTTCTAGAGCCACCTGTGTGGCTGCTGGTGCTATAAAGTAGAGATCAAGGGCCCTAAGTGGAGGGTGTTTTTATGTCCAAATCTGGGGGGCACATCTGATAATGCTTGGAGTTTTGACTGTCTCATCTGGAGGGGCTCTACTGGCATGTAGTAGGCAGAGGCTGAGCAACACCCTACACAGAATACTGTTGCCCCTCCCCCAACAGAAGACTGAGCGGCTCTGCCCTGTTACCAGTGCTGCAAGCCTGAGCTCAGATGGGGGGTGCAGGGAGAGCCCCACTTGAAAAATGCAGATAACATGTCATGTGGCCCAAATTCTCACTGGGAAACTGCTGACTTTACAGAAGGTCCCTTCTTGCAGTTTAAAAACTGCATATGAGGAAAACATTGAGTGACTGGCCATATTGTAGGTGTTCAATAAATGAGAAAAAACCTGTACAACAGGGAGAAAATAAAGGAGCCCATTCCCTTCTCTGGCCAGCTCCCTCCATATCTCTGGGCTTCCTTTGTTGCCTGTCTATAAAGTTCTGTTGAGACGTAGGGTCCTGAACTGGGCAGAGGCTGTCTTGGACAGAGCCAGGAGTAGGGTTGACCATAATCATATCCTAAGGACAGACAGTTGACATGAGGCAGTTTTGCTGAACCCCCAGCCCCAGGCAGGAGTCCTGTGCTTACAGGGGTGGAGCACGGGCAGGGCGAGCAGCAGTGTGAGAGGCTCACAGGAGGGTGGCCTTCCCCAGGGTTGCGCAGAAGCTGGACTCGGGAGGTGGTGGAAGCACCAGGCTGGCAGTGCCAGAAGGGCTCTAGAGAGGCAGGATGAAAGGGCAGTCACGGGGCCAGCTCTGGCCCTGTCCCCTGCGTGTTGCCACCACCTCCTGGCCAGCAGTCTGCCCAGCACTGAGTTGGTTCCTCTTTGTTGCTCCAGAATGACCTCATCTTGGCATATGGAGAAACTGAGGCAAAAAGGAGGGCCTTGATCAGGGGTGCAGTGACTTGGAACTTCCACTGAAATCCTCTTAGATGTGGGGGGATAGGCTTTGTTGTAGGGAGAGAGGGATATAGCCCACCAGGTTCTGTCCCTGCAGAGTAGGGACAACCTCCACTCCAGGGGAAATTTCTTTCCTCCATCACAATTCAGGCACTTTGTGTTCCGTATCTTCAAGGTGTAACACCCCTCCTCCACGCCACCCTCTTCCATCCTTTGCTTCATGAACAAGCACAAACCATGCAGACAGGTCTTGGTGCATTTCCCAGAAGTGTTTAATCCTCAGGAAGGCTTGTGGAGGTGGGTCAGGGTCCCTTCCCCACATGGCTAGAAGCTGCCTCAGGAACAAGAGAAGACCCTGGGGTCAGGCTCATTCTCCCTTTCCTTGCCTCTCCCTGTCACTGGGGAGACCAGACTACACACAGGTCCCAGGTCTTGCCCCCAGTGTGTCCCTCCCTGTCATCAGCTGTCTCATCGACATCTGTGTCCTTTCCTCAGAAGGCTGTGTCCTATGGCTTTTCATAAGAGGGACAAGAGTTTGGCTCAGAGGGCAGAGGCTGACAAAGGTGGCTATGTGGCCCTCCCCTTGGACACTACAGCCCTTTGTCCTTTTAGCACGCTGCCTGTCAGGGAGCACTGGCTCAGAGCCTGCAGTTGGAGTTACTCCATGGACATTCAACTCACTCAGCCCTTACTGAGTCACCTGAGTGTGTGAGAGCATGAGTGTGTGTGTGTGTGTGTGTGTGTGTGTGTGTAATCATTCATTGCATACCCTGGCCCAGCACCATGTTATAGCCTGACTTTTTCCAGGAGGCTAACACTTAACTGGGGAAGTCCTGAAGGGTGGAGGGGACCAAGGACCATGTGGGGGGGAGAAGCGGCAAATTCTCCTATCCTTGGCACCCAGTGGCTCCCTACTCCTGCCTCATCTCTCTCTTCATTAGGCTGCAATCTCAAGGCCTTACTGAGGGGATGGGCAGGCCCAGGGAAGGGTACCCTAAGAACTCCAGGCAGGCTTGCAGCAGGAACCAGCCCAGGTGGCCTGCAGCAGCCACGCAGAGCCTGCCAGGATGGTGCAAAGTGAGGGCAAGGGACTCCCAAACCGGCAGTGTGAGATCCTTCCCCCATTCTATGCAGTCTGGGGAGCCTGTGGGGACTGGGCGGCAGGTCACAGCAACCAGTACCCTGGCCATCCTGGGACATCTTGCACCTTGAGTGTTGTGGCTGGAGCAAAACTAGAATTTGGGATCCCTGGTTTCAGAGTCCCAACCTCTCCCTTTCTTTCCACCTTCTCTGGGGCATGAGA
Source organism: Tympanoctomys barrerae (assembly GCA_002564285.1). Classification (NCBI taxonomy): domain Eukaryota; kingdom Metazoa; phylum Chordata; class Mammalia; order Rodentia; family Octodontidae; genus Tympanoctomys; species Tympanoctomys barrerae. Next base: position 4,816 of record NDGN011483862.1, read on the forward strand.
AAGCAGCAGGAAGCCCAGGAAAGGGGAAGCCCGGTAGCTGGGGCTGCCCTGCAGACGTCAGCTCACTAAGGCATAAGACATGGTGGCCTTGGGTCCACCTGGGGACCTGCAGCTCTGGGGTTGGCCCAGAGGGAGGGAGTTATCATAAAGGAGTGTGGACATTAGTCAAGCTTCCACATCATGTAAACAAGACGGCAGTGACATCTGCCTGGTCTTTGGCAGTCTGACAGAGGCACGTGATGATCTTGAGATGCCCCAGAGCCTCTCATGTGGGGTTCAGGCCCCAAGGCTGGTGGTGTCCAATGTGCAAAATGTCACCGACTGAGCCCTGTGTCCTTCACAGTGCAGAACAGGACCAGTGGCCATCACAGGCTGCCCGTGGCTCAGGAGATCACACAGTTGCTGGACTTGCCAGGACTGGCACTTGTTTTACCTGTGGAGACAAGGAACACAGATAGGGAGGGACATCAGTGAGACAGTTGGTGGATGTGCCTCTAGTCTCTATCCTGGGTGCTGTCCACACCTCAGCCTTGGGGGTGAAGGTTACTGGTTCCCTTCCACGCAGCTGAGCTGGAAACTACCTCGGCAGGACACCTAGAAAAGCAAAAGAAAAGGTTCTTCCTGCCTTGACAGCCTCAGCAGGATCGTCATGGTTGGGACAGCAAGTGGCCTGTTGTCTCCTGACCAAAGGTCAGGAAGGGACTCCAAAGGCTTAGAAGCTGTGTGCCTGGACTGTTATTACCAGTATTAAGATCTTTTTCTTTTTTTTTTTTTTTTTTTTTTGGTGGAACCGGGGATTGAACTCAGGCCCTTGCGCTTGCCAGGGAAGCACTTATTCCACTAAGCCATTCCCTTGGCCCTACCAGTATTAAGATCTTAAGCGGCTTCCAGCTCTCAGCGATCAACTCTCACTGGTGGCCACACAACAAGCCAGGATCTCTTGCTTTGTTCTACAACAGAGGCCGTGGGCCCTGATTCCAGTCTCAGCTCTCCTGATATACGCAAAGCGCTGGGTTGAAAGGGGGAAAGCTGCACCTTGGGTAGGGCCAGCGACACCCACTGAGGGCCAACTCTAAGCACAGGTCGGGGAGCCAGCAGCACAGGCTTGGTTTTCCCCTTTCCTGGGCCTCAGCATCCATTTCCACTTCCTACAGAAAGGGGGTTGGGGGCGGCGACTGCAGTTTCTGTGGCTGATTCCTGCACTCTGACCTATGTGGGGGATGGGGTGGAAGCTGTGAGGCAGACTTGACACCTCAGGCCCTTGTGGCCTAAGGCTGTTGGAGAGAGTCCCAGTCCTCAGAGGGGGGGGGGCACCTCTCCAGGTGTTATTTCCTGTGGGCTCCTCCCTACACTGCAAGGGCTGTCTCCCTGGCGCTCACACCATCTTCCAATGTCACTTCAGCTGTGAATTTAATTAAGGCAGTGTCTGCCTTCTCTTCTGGGCTGTTAGCAAGAGAGATACAGAGCAGAGCTGGACTCAGGCCTTGGTCACAGCCTTCTCCCCTCCACTCCATGCTTTTTGCAAAGCTGCTGCTCAGACCTGCAGACTGTGCTGTGTTTGCCAACGTCATGTCCAGGCCAGACTGAACTCACTCTTTGGGACCTACTGCAAAGCCAGCTGAGCCCCTGCTTGGTGTTCCCCAGACTCGAGCAGGCTGCTGCTGAGGGAGAACGAGGAGGGGAGGTGGGTCACCTTTGGGAGCAGTGCTGAGGGCTGCACCTGCTATGGCTCTGCTGAAGTCACTGCATTCTGCTGCCCCGGAGCCCCTCACCGCTGCAATGGATGCGTTGTCCTACCTTGCACTCCTCAGTGGCCTGTTCTATTTGCTTGGCCTACTGAGCAGACGCTGAGTTCCTCCCTAGAGGCAGCAGCGTTTTGGAGGCAGGTAAGCAAAATCAATCTCTAGCTCCAGAAGCATGGGCAGGGGTAGAGCTCTGTGGGCCAGGGAACAAGGATGCTGGGTTTTAGTCCCAGCCTGGTATACCCTGCTCCTTCCTGGAGACCGCTGCCTTCAGCAGGATCTGCCTCCTTGATTCATTCGGCTGGACACAAGCCTGGAAAGATCCCTTATCCTCAGAATTCATTTCTATGCCTCTGAAGGAGAAAACCAGTTGGGGGGGGGGGATTCTTTATGTTCCATTGTTCCATCAAACCTCACTTACTGGGAGCCTGCCATTGGCAGGCAAATCAGACTAGCTCAGATTAGAAGGCAATAATTATATGAACAACACCCCCTTCCTTAAAATTTTTTTTAAATATTTTACAAATTACATGTGGCAAGGGAGAGGGTGGCCAAAGAAGGCTTATGAAGCAGTGTCACACTCAGAGGGGAGGTGACACTGAAATGAGACAGCACAGATGGTTGCAGAGTGGGAAGACAGGGCCACTAAATGCAGAGAAGGGCTGGGGTGTGACAGTCTAGGGCATTTGTAACTAGAGCTGGGAAGCAAGGTCATATGGGAGACAGAAAGGAAAGGAACATCAAAGCGGGTGCTTATAGCAAGGACAACAGGGTCCTCTCTTCTTTTAGCTCTTGGGACTTCATATTCCCTCTGTGGGAAAGATCCTGTCCCTGCTATTCATGCAGCTCTGTCCCTCCAGCAGTCTCTATTGCATTGCTGCTTGGTCTGAGAGGCTTTCTCTGTCCACTGTTCATAGAAGGACCCCTCCTCTCCTGTGCCCCCAGCTCTCCCCAGCATAACATGCTCCAGAAGAGAGGGACTTTATTCATTTTACTTTCCGCTGCACAGTGACTTAGAGCAGTGCCTGGCGTGGAGCACACATTTCACAGACATAAACTTATTGGGGAAATGGAATGATTAGGTAGAAGCACACCACTTGTGCTTTATACCAATACTAACAGCAGCAGGAACAACAGCAGCAGGTATGACCTGTGCATCTCCACTCAACTGGGCAGGCAATGTAAACCCTGGCCAGATCCAGAGAAACTAGAGAGACCGAAGGAGTGCAACATCAGCCAGCAGAATACGCAGCCCTGCCTCTTCTCTAGAGCGGGGCAGGATCGGTCACCTGGAGGACGCTGTACCATCGGAACCCCCACTGGTAACAGGGTTCAGAATCACCAGCTCAGACCAAAGCTTCTACACACCAGCTGGGGCCAGATGCAGCTGCTTAGGGGCAACACTGAAACTCTGCCTTGACAAGTGATACTTGAGAAGATGTGCCCTGGAATGGGGGCGTACAGGGTCCATACGGAGCCCTGAGTCCAGCAAGCACTCCTCTAGCAAACTTACAGTCCATCTCTGACAGGAGCCAGATTTCCAGGAAAGACATTGGAGACCTTCAGTACCCTCCACTCCCTGGATGACATAGGAGAGTGTGATGTCCCCAAGTCTGGCAGCCAGAAGTCATAGCTCTATGAAGCCAGGACCCAGTGCCAGTGGAATGGGCCGTGCACAACACAGGGGGACCCAGGAGGCTCTGGGAAAGGCATGGCCAATGCAGGTTCCCTTGGAGACCACTTGGGAGACAAGGCCCCACGCTTGCCCTGCAGATTAACAGCAGGAAGGGTCCAGCCAAAATTTGAGGCACTTGCCTTTCTGGTCTTTAAAAGACATAGGACAACAGTGCCAGCCTTTTCCTTGGGAAACAGCCACCATTGTTTTTTTGGCAGGCCCTGGACATAGGCTCCCCTGTCTGAAGTGGGAAGGGGTGTCAGGCAGGATACACTTTCAGACCAAAACATTTCACACTGCAACTCTCTTAACTTTCTTAAAAATGTTGCCATTTCTCAGAGACCCCCCCAGGGATGTGGCCAGGTTTCAGGCAGAGCACCTAGAACCTCATCCCCTAGCCTCGTGGCTTCCTGAGGGTAGAAGCTTGCCTGAGTCTCCTCTACGTGCAGGACTGTCTGTTGATCCGCGGACATTCTATATTGCAGAACTACATGGGGCAATCTTGTCGGAGTCTTCAACCTAGTCCGAGTGATACTGGCTCTTTTTGTGGTGCTGGGGATCAAACTCTATCACTGATCTTCAGCCATACCCCTTGATATTTTTGAGATAGTTGCCCAGGTGGGACCTCAAACTTGAGATCCTCCTGCCTCAGCCTCCCTCAGTGCTGGAATTACAGACATGCCTGGCCTACTCGTATTTTTATAACAAGGCCATCCTCTGACTGCTCCTCCCTGAGGTTGGAATCTCTCTCTCAGAAAACCTGTCTTAAGCTCCCCCATGGAAGCAGGTGGCAGGCTGGAAGGAAGGTGTAAGGTGTCCCAGCACTGGAGCAAGGTCTTCACAGAGTGAGAAGGCAGAAGTGAAAAGATACTCAGCTTCTACCACTAGAGGGGGCTTCGAGCCTTCAAACCACCAGGCTGCTCCCCCTCCCACCTTCCCAGACCCAAAGGCAGCAGTTTCTGGGAGGTTCTCCCCAGGGCCACACCTGGGTTTGCAAAAATTTGCATACTGTGTGACAACTATATACTTCTTATCAAGCAATTTTTCAGGCTGTCAGCTCTCAGCTTTTCTCTTTCTCTCTTTTACCAACCCTGTCATCAGCCCACATCCTCGCTTGATGAAAGGGTGCAGAGATAGGACAAAGTGAGAATCTACTCCTGTGGACCTTGGAAACCCTCCCTAGCTTACCCTGTCCCCTTTTAGAAGAGGAGACAGCCTCAGGGAGGGGAGGGACACTTCCAGGGCCAATGGCAGTTTGTCCTGAGCAGGGGATATGTGTGTGTGTGTGGGGGGTCTGTCCAAAGGTAGTCCAAACGCTTCCCAAGGGAAGGGGAGGACTGTCCTGGGATGGGGTGATGGCTCCAGTGATCTAGGATTGCGGGCAGTCTGGACTCCCTCGCTGCCTGTGGGGCGGCGCTGCGGCAGCCTGGCAGTGCCTAGTGTTGGACAGGCGGAGGTGAGGAACAATAAGCCCCTGCTTCTCATCCCTTCCTGAGGGGAAGAGAGATACAGAGAAGGAGGAGTGGCCAGAGGAACCCAAATTTCAGGGCCTCTGAAACTGGAGACTCGTGCCGGTGGGCAGAGGCTGTGCCGGACACTTCCTCCGGGGAAAGGGGCCCGCCCCACACCTGGCTCTGCCCACGTGCAGGGGCTCTGACAGGGGCTCCCGAGGGCATTGTCCACGCTGCTTAGCTGGCTCCAGGGCACCATGTGCAAGCGGCGAAAGATGAACCAGAGTGGCCGCACTTGCCGAACTCATCCAAGTAGGGGAACCTGGGGCTGCGCAATGCACTAGAGGTGGCTGGAAGGGACAAGACAATGCGCCTTGTGTTTCTATGGAAACTACCTCAGGGCGAGGGGCTGAGAGAAGAGAAAGCTTCCACCTCACTTCCAGGCAGGACTTGGGAATCAGCCCCTTTGTGGCTGGGCTCATCCCCTCCTCTTTCCTGCCAGGTGTTCACCATGGCAACCCTCCTTCCAACAGGAGGTGAAGAGCAGCAGTGAATGTTGGGGGAGCAGGGAGCCCAGTGGGAATAGGGACAGGGCAAGCCACCTTTCTTTGATAGGACAGGACTTGGTCCCAGGCCTGGGTTTAGATCCAGATCTATGACCACTTCTTGTACCCTGGAATCACTTCTTCCTCCTCTGAAGGTCTTAAAGGGCTGTCATGGATGAAAGGAATGAGTATTTCCATAGGACCTGGCCCAGAGTTGCTCAGGAAGGTGTACAAAGGGTCCAGTACTCCCACTGTGCCCATATCAGAGACTCCCAGGTCTGCTCTAACCTGAACAAGCAAACATCTATGGGCAGAGCCTGGGCCCAGGAGCTGGGAATGAACACAGGGGAAGTGGCTGTATCCCTGCTTTTCTGCCACTTAGAATCAGGTCAAATTAGGGCTGTGAAGACAGCTGAGTCCTGGAGCCCTTAGGCTGCCCAGGACCAAACCTCAGGCTCTGGCTCCCATGTACTTGCCAGCCAGGGAGTTCAGTTGCCTCTGCCACACAGCCCTGCAGGCATAGAGGGAAAATCTCACCACTGACATCCTTTTGACTCAGGGATAGTTGGGGGAGAAAGGCAGTGTCGTGGTCACCACCAGAGACTACTCTGGAGAAAGAGATCAAGGCCAGGGCCTTGAGGGGATCCCAGAGAGATGGCCCGAAAGATAGCACCATCATTAAGTGCTTCCATTGGGGTAGCTGGCTTGTCAAACAAGCCTGGGAAATCAAGTCAAACTTCTGGCAGCAGAAACAGGAAGCTGGGTCAGGGCCGCACAGGGACAGAGGTGTGAATGGGGTGTGTCTGACCAGGTTAGATCCTGTCCAGAGTGACACAGCAAGGAATAAGGTTGGCCAGAACGAGCCCCAGACTCAGCCATGAGGCCCCTGTTTTCTTCACTGACAAAGGAGAAACGTGCTCCACTTCCTTCATTTGCCTGAGAGGTTCTGAGGCTAATTTGGAAGCTGTCTCCAGGCAACTCTAGGCTTCCACCACTCAGAGCCCTGGGCAAGGCACATGTGTCACTCCTCTCTCAGGGAACTCAGAAGCATGGTGACTTGCCCAGGGTCCCCAGAGAGACTCAGGCCTGAGCTGGGGTGGGAACTGAGGACCTTCTGACCCAGGAGCTCCTGCTTGTTTGTGACACCAAGCTGCCCTGTGTGGACATGAGGCGATGCTTCTCTACAAGCACCATACAAGGGGCAGGGGGTAGCACCAGGCCCCAGGGAAGTGGCCTCACCTGAGATGCTGGCAACGGAACCCTCATTGGGCTTCTTCCCCATGAGAAAGTCCCTGTCGGTCATCGTCTCGGTGGACAGGGAGCTGGCCATGTTGTTGCTCGCTGAAGGCTTCTTGGTCCGTCGACTGAAGATCCTACTGTTGAAGCGCTTGTTGTTGGTCAGGTTGGCCTCCCCCTTGGCAGCTTCCCCTTTGCCATTTTGGGCAGATGCCTCTCGGGCCTTGGGCCTCAGCTCTATGTGCACATGAGAGATCATCTTGCCGTCCTTCTGGTTCAGCTCTCGGGAGGGAATGGGCTCTACAGGGGGCAGCAGCTGCTCCACTGTGACCAGGTCATTCAGAAAGCTCTCCAGGCGCTGGACCGCCTCGCTGCCTCTGCCACTCTCCTCCTGCCCCTCTGGGTTGCCACCCGGGTTCTGCTGTTGCTGGGCAGCCCAGCGCATCATCTCCCCTGGAGGTTGGCGGCTGCCTGCCACCAGGGCATACTTGGGGTTGATAAGCTTGCGGGCCACAGTGGAGGAGTAATTGGGGGCAAGTCTGCCCGCGGCTCCCCCCAGGCCCAACTGCTCGAACAAGTTCACCTCCTCGGAGATGGCGTACAGCTCCCTGAACTCCACATCGAAGGTCTCCACGTGCTGCCCTGTCAGGAGGAGGAGAATGTTCCTGTCCACGTAAGAGGAACTCCAGGTGAACCTGGAATGTGAAGATGAAAAAGCAGACTTGTGGCCAGCCTGCTCCATGCCGTCCCGCCGTCCCTTCTGCTGAAGCCAGACAACCTGCTGATGGACAGAAGGCTACGCCACCTAACGCCGGACTGCTCACACTCTCTCTCCCAGCCCAAGTCCTCAAATGCAGAAAGTAGGCAGTGGACTCAGAAAGAAGGGCAAGAGAAGCTAGCCTGCAATTCAATCCTGGTTTCTGCCTTTGCATACCTTCCTTAAAAAACAAACAAACAAAAAAACACAGCAACAATAGGGCTCAGCCATGTATAGTGGTGAACACCTGTAATTCCACTATTCTGGGAGGTTGAGGCAGGAGGATTGCAAATTTGAACCAAGCCTGGGCAAGTTAGTGAGACTCTGTCTCAAAATAAAAAAATAAAAAAGGGACTCAGGCTTTAATCTCCAGTAAGGCAAAAAGAAAAAAAACAAGAGGGGAGGGGGCTCAAAGGACCTAGAGCTGCAAAATGTTACAGATTATTTATCTCAGAGTTGTAAGGTTCAAATGAAATAACCAATAAAGCATTTATCCAAGTACCTGGTACAAACACACTGTTAATGAGCAGTAACTGGGTTGCTGCTACTATCAATATTGTCCCATTCCTTTTTGGTTCTTTGAATTTCTAGAGCACTTAATTTCTGCAAAACAGCCCATACTATAACCTTGAAAAAGGACTTATGCCATTGATTAACTGTTTCATGTTCTGAAGTCTCTTTTTTCAATTTTTTTTAAATGCATTTGGTACAGGGCCTCACTATGCAGCTCAGATGCATAATGATTCTCCTGTTTTCAGTCTCCCCAGTGCTGGGATTACAGGCGTGCGCCACCAACCCTGGACTTGGTCACTGGCTCAGTGCGCCCTTGAGGGTGGGGCTGGCATGGCACGTGGGACCAGAGTTCAATCCTGAGCTTGCCAAAGCAGGCACTTAGTCCACTGAGCTATCTCGCTGGCCCTTCTTCATCTAGTTTTAATTTACCCATAGGACAGACATCGCACGTAGTTTCTCATATGTCTGGCAATTCAGTTTTAGACTGAAACTCCAGGGACAGTCCTCTGTGCCATGCCCTCAAGTTTCTTTCTGGATCTGGCCCATTCTAGGTCCTGCTTGTCCCACCTAAGAACTAGCTTCAAAATGCAACTAGCTGCTGTGCACCATGAAAAACAGGCAGTGTTTGACGGATGTGGTGGTCCTGTCATCTCAGCACTCAGGAGGCTGAGGCAGGAGAATCACTGTTGAGTTTGAGGCCAGCCTAGGCCATAAAAGTGAGTTTAAACCCCAGCCTACACTATAAGCGAGACTCTGTCTCTAAGAAACAAAACAAACAAAAACAGGCAGTGTTTAAAATGCCCACAAAGCAGTTGACCCTCTTTCTGGAATAATACATTAACTAGAAGAGTTGAAGAAAGGACTGGCAGGAAGGCAGTTTGCCCTTGGGACAGACAATAAGTCATGACTGAAACAGAAATCAACAACTACATCAATAAAATAACCTCAGGGTGGTGGAGGCTCTAGTGAACAATTACCGAGAAGTTACCTCCTCTGACCTGGCCCAATTCACCTGTAGGATCCGGTGGCTACTTTGTCACCATCCACCATCAGAAACCTTGATGACAGGGTCCCCTTGATCTTCCCCGTGGGCATATAGAAGCCGACACCTGTCACAGAGCGCACGCGGATGTTCTGTTGAGAAGAGGATAAGCACGGTCACCCAGTGTAGCAGTCCTGTGCTCTGGCAGAGGAGGTGTCCCCTTGCATGAGGACTCTACTCGCTGACACCTGTCTGGATTCTGTGTTTCTTGGCCTTACATACAGAACTCCATATGGGAGAAGGAGGAAGTTACTGAATCTTTGGGCATGGGCAAGCCTAGAGGGTTTCCTGTCTCTAACCAAAGTTCCTTGGGTAAGAATCACAGCCCCAAATTTGAACTTGACAATAAACTCAGCAATTCTGCAGGCTGAGCACCCCATGAATGGGCCAGAGCTGCTGCAGCCTCTGCAGCCTCAGGACAAAAATGAAGCAGGGTGTGTGATTTAGTAGTTATCAGTTCCTGAGACATGGCTGAGGTGTGGCAGATGGAAGAAAAGGGGTTGAGATCTTGAACCTGTTTTCCCCTGAGCCCCTGAATGACTGGGGTGGAGGCAAATGGAGAAGAAGGAGCAGAAGGAAGATGAGAAGGAGGAGGAGGAGGAGAAGGAGGAGGAGGAGGAGGAAGAGGAAGAGGAGGATAAAGAGAAAGAAGGGGAAGAGAAGGGAGTCTCCATTGCCTCTGTTCACCCCTTACCTCAGTGGAGCAACAACTTACCCGAATCCGGAAGTCAGAGAGCTCTAGGCCCTGACACATCTCCAGGAAATACTTCACTCCTGCCTCATCTAGGATGATGTACACTGGGACCCAGCGCTTAGAGGCAGCATCCACAATGTCTTGGAAAATATCACCATCAGTGAAGAGGTCCATGACCACAGCAATGACCTGGACAGGGAAGGGTGCTACTGAGGGATGGGTGCTGTGACTACATACATCTTTGGAGAGACACCCCGGCACAGCCAGGACCAGCTAGCTCTGGGATCACAAGTGGCCAAGAGTCAAAAACCCAGCTGCACTACTCATGGCTCCTACATGTCTCTACCCGTCTCTGTGCCCAGGAGAGGGGTCCCAGGGTGCGGGCCCTGCTGCTCGCACCTCATCCTGGATTGCCCCCATATACCTCCCTTCCATACACACACCCCAATTATTCTTCAGAAGCCTCATCAGAGGAGAAGTAGGAGGCCAAGCAAGCTGCTCCTGCTGCCCCAGGGAAACCAGCAGGCGATGCCAAGGTGCATAGGATGGGCTTGCTTCCATCAGCTACAGATCTGCTTGAACATCTCTTTCCCAGCAGGTCTGAGCGCGCTGATCTCCCCGCAGCTGTGCAGAGCCCTGCACTTCCCCAAGCTCAGATCTGGGAAGAGCTCCAGTTGGCCCGAACGCCCATGGCCTCTGGTGTCCAGCCTTCCCCACCCGTCCTCAGATCAAGGTCACTTCCCAGGACCCTTCACTCGCACAAGTCAGCCCTGATTCTGCATCCTGGAAGGCGAAGCCTTTTGCAGCCTGAAGCAGATCTGTTTTGCTGCACAAACCACCCTCTGCTCCAGCCTCCTCCTCTCCCCGAACACTGTGCCCCATTGCAGGGGAAAGGGTCAGGCCTCAGGGTGAGAGAAGTCTGGTTTTAATTTCAGAACTACCACTTTCCATGTATGGAAACAACAGCCTTGCCTTCAGCAAGCCTGCTCCCTTAAAGTGGGGACAGCCTGCTTGTTACATATTTGCCATGAGGGTCAGAGAGAATATCTATAAAGCATCAAACACAAGGCCTAGTTTGCAGCAATCTCTAATAAGTAGCTGAGGGGACCCATTTGCCACCACAAGGGAGTGTGGGCTCCACAGTTGGGCAAATAAGCCTGGGAGACCCATTCCATGCCTGGCTCCTTGGCGTGCCAGCCTCCTCCTTGGCCGGGAAATGGAAGTGATAATAGCGCCCATCCCAAAGGTTTGTCTGGGGATCTAGTAACCCTAGGAAAGGACTTAGTGCTAGAAAATACTACTGTATGGCCCATGGTAAACTCTCCCTCTTTTTGGAGATAAGGTTCTCTTACATTGCCCAGGCTAAGTGCATGACCTTCCTGCCTCAGCCTCCTGAGTGGGATTATAGGTATATGCCACCAAGGATCAATTTGGTAAGGCTCATCCCCAACACATTTTATCATCACTATCAACACCTTCACAAGCACACCTTATAATGCCCCTGCCCCTAAAGTCTCCTCACCTACACCTTCATGCAGTGTCACTTAAGCTCTCTGCAGGCTTACATTTGCCAGCCCATCATCAATGCAGGTGTGAATGATTACTGAGCCCCACAAGCACAGTGAGGATCTAAAGACAGATAAGCTGCAATCACTAACTTCAAGGGGTTAATCCAGGTGGATGAAGAGACAGCTGTGAGTAATAAACAGGGTGTTAAGTAAATGAGATAAATGCCTTCAGGGCTGCACAAGTGACATGTGATGAAGGGAGAGATAGGCAGCTATTAGTTCTAGCCAGGGGAGAGCAAGAAAGGCTTCATTCGCAGGAAGCTTTTGGTTGCCATGAGGAAAGAGGAGGAAACCCCAACAGAGAAGCCGTTTGGGTGGCCGTGCATGAGGACCGCCTACACAGGGGTGCTGAGCTGAGGTGGGGACAGGGACTGTGCCCTGCCCGAGGAAGTGACACCATTTCCAAGGTGCCTAAGCACAGGTGCCGCGTGGCCTAGCAGAGGCTGAAGAGGTACACAGTGCAGGCATGGAGTGTGGCAGCCACCAAGGCAGTGGGACGCTTAATTTTAGGTTTATCTTGGCATGCAGTGGACTAATCAGATGTTATTCTGGATGCTTGGACAATGTTAAAACAGTGAGCTTCAAGTAAAGCAGATTTTTCTCCATCACGTAGATGGAGGACGGGGGAGATGGCTCAGCGGCATAAGGGCCTGCTTGGCAAGCGCAAAGTCCTAAGTTTGATCCCCAGTACTGAAAAAAAAAAATTGAAGATGAAATAATGTGGATGGGACTTGAAATCACTGGAAGGCCTTCATAGAACAAAGGCTGACCTCCCCTGAGCAAGAAGGAGCTGTGCCAGCAGCCTGCCTTTGAACTTGGATAGCAGCTCTTCCCGGGTCTGCACCTTGCCGTTCTCCCTAAGATTGTGAAATTGCATCTCCAGGATCCCAGACCAAACTCTTTAAGAGCAATCTCCCTCTCCCCATCCCCTTCCCCTCCCCTCCCCGTCCCCTTCTCCCTCTCCCCTCCCCTCCCCGTCCCCTTCTCCCTCTCCCTTCCCCTCCCCCTCCCCTTCTCCCTCTCCCTCTCCTTCTTCCTCTCCCCTTCCCTCCCCTCCCCTCCCCTCCCTCCTGCACACCCTGTTGGTTCGGTTCCTTTTGAGAAGCCTGATTATCTCAGGCACCAAGGATAGGAATTCATATGTTATTAAATACTTTCAGGGCACCTTACGCTAAAGTACTCATGAGTGTCTTAAGTACTCATGCACTAATGTGAATTTTCTAATCTGCCTCTCACAATTATTCTATGAGGATTTCACATTTGAGGAAGTAAACAGAGAGGGGCAAAGCAACCCACCTGAGGTCATCAGGCTAGCGTGTGACAGAGCAAGAAAAGCAGGTACACCTGACGCCAGAGACTCATTTTACTGCTTCCCAAGAAGACTGCTTCAAGGCATTTCAGAAACATCAGATCAACAATGCTTTTCCAGAAAAGACTAAACAAGATAGATAAACATCTAACAAGATTGACAAAAATGAGAGGAGTTGCAAATAAGATACTGAATGAAAAAGGACAAATACAAAGGACATTACAGATTTCAGAAATCATAAAAATGGTAAAAAAAAATTAAGGTCAATTCTACATTAATGAATTTGAACATCTGAACAACATGGATGATGTACTACAAAAGAATTAAACACAACCTAGGCATGGTGGTACATGTGTGTAATCCCAGCACTCAGAAGGCTGAGGCAGGAGGATCACCATGAGTTTGAGGCCACCCTGGGCTACAGCCTGAAGTGAGTTCAAGGCCAGCCTGAACTGGCCTTGCTATATAGCAAGACCGTGTCTGAAACAAATAACAACAACAAGCAAATAAAACCCCTACATATATCATAATCAAGTAAGGTTTATTAAAAGACTATAAGTATGATTCAACAATAGAGACTATATCATTTAAATTTATAACATGGAATTGAGGAAAAAAATCATATATTTTCTTAACAATTAAAAAAATGTCAGAAAATAAGATCTCTAGTTATGATTAAAATTCTCAGACAGCCAGGCCTAGAAGGGCCCTTCCTTAACCTGGTGAAGTCTGTTTACCAAAAACTCACATGCAGCTTACTTAATAGAGAAAGCTAAGATGGATTTCCTTTCAAGTATCAACACAAGTTCAAGATATGCTTTATCACACTACTGAAGAGATCCTAATCAATGTGATAAAATAAGAAAAAGAAATGAGATAAAAGGTTTAAAAGTGAGACAAAACTACACTAGTCATTTTCATAGAAAACCCAAAGAGGGAAAAAAGAAAGAAAAAGAAAAAAAGAAAAACCATGGGCTTGGGAGACAGTTCAATGGTCTAAACTCCTGCCTGGCAAGGATCTGGGTTTGACCCTGGTAGCACATGCGGTGTGGGCCATCAAAGCTGGGTGTGGTGCTGCATACCTGTAATCCTAATGCTGGGGAGGCTGAGCTAGGAGGATCACTAAGAATTTGAGCTGTGTAGCAAGACCCTCTACCAAATAAATAAATAATTAATTAATTTTTTAAAAAAAGACCAAAAAAGGAAAAGAAAAGAAAAACCAGTAAAATCAAAATAAAAGCTACTAGAATTAGTAAGAGAATTCAGTAAGAAATACTCTTAAAAATAAATAGCCTTCATCCACTCTTCACTTCATTTTAGCCAAAAGCCTAGAAGTGATTGCCTTCATTCACTCCAACAAAAATGAACTAAAATAAAATAAAATCCATTCACTATTGCAACTTAAGCATATGGTGCCTAGGAACTATTATCTTTAGGGAAAAATTTTGCAAACCCTACTAAAAGACACTTAAAACATATGAGTAAACAAAGATTAATATGAAGAGATAATATAAATTAAAATTAAAACTTAAAGGGCTGAGGAGATAGTTCAGCAACATAGGCACCTGCCTGGTAAGTGCAAGGTCCTAAGTTCAATCCCCAGTACCAAAAATAAATAAACATAAAAATGTAATTCTCTCTATAGTAATGAAATTCAATGTAATTCAAATAAAAGTTCAGTACATATTTTTGAGGAATTCAAATATTCCTAAGAAAGGAAGAATAAAGATCCACAAGTAGTTATTTCAATTTTAAAAAAGAAAAGCTACTGTCCTATCAGACAGTAAGAAATTGTACAGCTATAGTAATAAGAATTACATGGGGCCAGTGAGATAGCTCAGTGGTCTAAAGCACCTGCTTAGGCAAGCTTAAGCAACCATGGTTTGATCCCCGGTACCACATGTCACAGCAGCCCTGCCCCTAGGGCAGGCTGAGTCAGCCACAGAGAGAGAGAGAGAGAGAGAGAGAGAGAGAGAG